>BMAO01016473.1:0-92146 GCA_019973975.1 Trichonephila clavata | reverse complement strand
AAATTCCATTACAGCATTTCTTGCCAAATTAAGCTAAAGGAGCATAATTTTGGAGGTCGCCAACATTTAAATGCCCTTTTTTAGATTTTGAAACTAGGTTTGAGAATGTTTTGACTATCGTAGTACCACAGTAGACAATGAATTCATGTGGTCACTTTGAAAAAAAGTCAGATTATAAGAATTAAGCTCTAGGAATATCCACTAACGAAGATCTTAAAGTAAAGTTTAGAAACGATGTCAACAATTTTAGCTTTAAAAAGATATACCTGTTATTTATTCCATATTATGGAATATCTTGAGAAAGTTTTTAATTGTTTATCCGATTGAGAAGGAGTTTCAGTGCGCTTGCCAATCTCCAAAAGAAAGAAGAAAATACTGGACACTATTTAACCGAAGAGATATATTTAGTGTTAAAACCTGGTAAGATTAATGCCAAATGTTAAAATTTATTATTGTATCCTCAGATTTCTCCCTCACTCTAAAAGCTTTTGTTTGTTGCTCTCAGTTATTTTATGCATTAATTATATTTTAATTTAATTAACTAACTAATTAAATTAACCAACATATGTTTTCTTAAGTTTTAAACTCTTCTATACTTCACTACAGTTAAAAATTTTAATTTTTAAAAGTAAATAGCTCTATTCCAGCTGACAAATACACATTTAATTTGATAAATTTGCATAAATTTGATATTAGGTAAGTAGGGGGGTCTACCCCAAGCTGAAAAACCTGTCAAAAGGTCTATGAGGCTAAAAAGTTTGGGAACCTATGCAGTAGAGGATTAAAGTCTGATGAACTTATTTTAAATTTCGCAACCGTAATTCAACATTGTAACTTGGTGCTAGTAATAAGCACCTAATATCTGGTGACCCTGAAAAAAAATTTCGCCCTGCTGGATCATTCATTCAACATGACAGAAACTGAAAAGTTTGAAGCAAGCGGTGTGAGTATTAAAATCCGCCGTTCTGGTTCGACAAACCTGAAATACGGTTTTATCAGGTTGATGCCCAGTTCAAGATTTGTCGGATTACTTCGGAAGAGACGATGTTTAGTCACCTCGTGGCTCAATTGGAACCGAAAGTGTTAGACGATATCTGGTACATTGTGAAAGATCCTACTCCTAATAAATATTCAGCGGCGAAGTAACGGCTGTTGAAGATATTCGTCGAGAGTGAGAATAAAAAAAATCAAGCGTCTTCACACGGGAATTGAGTTAGGTGACATGATGCCTAGCCAATTGCTCAGAAAAATGCGCGCCCTCGCAGGTACCGATGTTTCGGAAAGAGCGTTGCGCGCTCTATGGCTGGATAAGATGCCTGATTCTGTCAAGGGCATACTCATTTTCAGTGAGGAACATCTCGACAAAATAGCGGCGATGGTGGACAAGATCGTGGAGATGGCGCCAAGAACAATAGATGTCGCATCAGTGCAGAAGGATTCCGTAGGAGTGGATCAACTCCTGGCTAAAATAGCTACACTGAAAGGCCAAATCGCCTCATTAAAGTTGCAACGAAAATTCCGGAGCCCTAGCCCTCATCATCATCAGAGGAGAGGTCGGAGTTCATCAAGGCGCCGCTACATTCCTCAAGGAAGATTCTGCTACTATCATTTCAGATTCGGAAAGAAACGCCTCCCAGGCAAATGCGTACAGCCTTGCAGCTTCGATGATTCGGGAAACCCGTCCGAGCAGTAGACGCCACGGCGAGTCTGCTGCCGAAATCTTAGGCCGCAAATCTCGGTTATTTGTCAAGGATAGAGGAACCGGCTGCCAATTTCTCGTGGATAGTGGAGCAGATGTTTTGATTCTTCCTTGGACAAGAAAAAAAGGTGAGTGTCAAGTCTCCCATTGTAAACTGTATGCTGCAAATGGCACAGAACCCCAACATTTGGTGTTAAAATTCTAACTCTGGACCTAGGCATAAGACGTCCATTTAAGTGACCTTTCATCGTAGCTAAAGTTAACTGAGGAATCATAGGTGCTGACTTTCTTCAAAAGTTTCAATTGTTAATAGGTCTTCACAACAGGAAATTAATTGACAGGGTAACAAACATTTCAAGTAAAGGAGAAGTTTCTACCGTTCAAGAAAATTATGATCTCAGCACTGTGAATAGAGCCTCCAAGTATTTCAACCTTTTTAATTCATATCCTGATCTAACCAAGCCTAATTTAGTGAATAGAATTGTCAAACATGGAGTGAAGCACCATATCCTAACAACTGTCAACCGGTTTATTCTAAGGCGAGACAACTAGCCCTGATAAATTGAAGTTGGCGAAGCAGGAGTTCCAGTTTATGCTGGAAGCTGTGTTCAAATATGGGCATGGGCAAATTATTAAGCATGTGATACAAGATCTGTTCAAAGATTATCCGACTTTTAGCCAGAAAAAAATACCTTATTTACTTTGTGAGATTGAGATCCTAATCAAATTCAAAGTAGGCTCCTTGTGTTTTCACTCACTTGGCCCAGCATTCTTCCACCGCAGTACATCTGAAAGACTTGGAATGGTGTTCAACACCACCGTCTCGTTTTGCCTTACCGCATCTCTATTCTTAAAGCGAAATCCTTTCAGTGCCATTTTCATTTCCGGGAACAGCCAAAAATCGCAAGGTTCAGTGTTGATAGTATCCAGTAAGTCTTGTGTAACTGCAAGACGGAGTTTTTTCTGTTCCACCAACAGAAGCTTGGGAATAAATTTAGCAGATGCGCAAGATGACACAAATCTGCATGGGAAGAACTTGTACTGGTCTTAACTAAGTCTCTCGTAACGGTTAAACGATGATCTTTCATTATCAGATTTCTCACTTTTTCAACAACAGTTGCATTTCGAATGAATTGCGGCCTCCCATGTCATTCCCTACCTATGCGCGACCATTTTTGAATCGGTTAAACCATCCTTAAGGTTACACAGTACGATTCAAATGACAAAAATCGGTCAAAAAATCAAATTTAGTTTTTTTAGCTTAAACTATTCTTTACATACCTTTCTATAACCTGACAAAATTTGAAGGCTCTAAACTTAAAAAACGCAGAATTATGATAGCTGTTACGTTCGTTGTTATTCACATTCCTATGGCAAATCAAAACTTTAAACTGACTTATCACGGAAAGATAAAATAACTAGTCTTTCTTGATTTAAAATGATAAGACTTTTTTTCTATTGGGCCTAATGCTTTGAATTTTTTTTATCTATTGCTAATAGCACATGTAACAAAATTTGGTATGCATTTTTGAATCAAAGCAATTCTAATTTTTTTAAAAATAATAGAACGCAGAATTTGTACATTTTTTAAGGAATTTTCAATAAACATTCATAAAAATAAGTATTGTACGAATACCAATCATGTTATCGCAAAACTCATACCAACTTTTGTTATATACAGTTTGACGTACTTGTAAATCAAATTTCAAGCGTGTATGTAAATTTTTGTAAGAAGAGTAGCGTTTTAAAATCACTTCAAAAATTTTAAGTTTTTTCCTTAAAAAATTAAATAATTAGCTTTTTATGAATATTTGAGCACAAAATCTGTTTTACATAGTATACACACATAGAAGACAACCAAAAAAAATTTTGGAAATCCTTAAATTAAAAATTTTTGCGTAAATCGCACCATGCGATGCTTAATTTGTTGACTATCATAGTATTGTCTCTAAACACTTATTGAATCTTACGAATTGTTTCACTTTGAAAATCAATAAATATTTGACAAAATTTGATACAGTATCTCTGCTCAAGTCGTTTAGTCATCTTTAGAGAAATAAAAATCCGACGAAGATGTATAACAGCGCACCTTTATCGATTGCCTGCAGGAAACAATTGGTACATTGGAACGAAGTGAAAAAATTCAAGACAGTGCATAAAGTTGTCACCTCCCACTGTGCACAGTGACTTCACTTTAGAATCTACTGTGCGTGGGAAAATTCACAAGGTTGGATACTTTTCAAAAAAAATATTTTACAGACTGCTTGCTGCCAAGAATGAGAAATGGCGTGGGTCGGTCATGGCTTGGGCAATTATATCGTGATCTTCTATTCGACCCATTATTACTCTACTAGGTTAAATTATTGCCAAGGATTCTGTGAAAGCTATTGCCAAAGATATTTACTATGGTATGAATCGATCATGCATACCATAGATAAACATTGTTTTTCCATGGTGATATATGCCGTGTGTCAAGACAACAAAGCTTCTGTTAACTTAGCTCGCATTACCTGGGATTGATTTTATGAGCACGAGAATGATTTGTCACATCCACCAAGGTCACTTCAATCATAATAAATCTGCGATCTGGCTAGCCACCTCCATCTTTAACAAGATATGCCAACACTTTCTAGAATAATGGCTCAAGATTCCTTGTAAAGGACGCATATTTGTCTCATCTGAGAAGACTGCAAGTAGTTTTAAATGTTTATGGTTTTCCTGTGCCGTATGCATTGCTTATGTTTTGTCAACAGCAACCCTGTGTTTTTTCCTATGTTAACATGGTTTTGTCCTTGTACATAATCATTTATTGTCTGTTGGACGTGAATTTTTTTTAATTTGATATTACCGAATACTTTTCTTTCTAGCCATGTTTAAAATTAAAGATTTAATTGTAAGATTCATGTTTTTTTCTAATTGTGAGTAAAAAAAAATATCTGTGACAGCATTTAACAGTCAAATTAAGATATACTGAAACAAGCCAGGTGTATTGTTTTCCCTCTCCTTGTGGGAAGGTCGGGTTTTACAGGTAAAGTCCGTTTCCTAATTTTCGTGAACTTGAAAAATAAAATTATAGTAAATGTGACAGGGTTACCAGATTAGTAATATTATCGCCATTGATGGCAAATTTGGCGAAAAATACGATAGCGCAAAAGAATCATGACCCCCCCCCCCCACCCCACCCCCCAGTGGCGGATTAAGCGGGTGTCTGACCATTTTTTAAGTAAAAATTTTTGAAATCTGTTCTGAGGCGTTTCGATCGCACCACAGTTGGACATCTTTATGAACAAACGAAAATATTAATCAAAAATAAAGTGCTTGTGCACTTTTTTTTTTGTTTATTGTAATTTAGAAACATTTTTAATTTACATTAATTTAAAAAAAAATAAATCCAATAAATTTAAGTTGATAAAACATAATTTCGTTGAGCACATTTGTTTTAATTAAAAGAAATGTACAAATCTAAGTTAACTCGTTTTCTTAGCAAGTTTAACAAATATATAAAAAAAAATTCTAAAGTTACAATTGAAAAAAAAAATTCTAAAGTTACAATTGAAAAAAAAAATACTAACATTGATAATTTAAAAAAAAAAATGAAAAATTAGCACCTTAAGTAACATCAAGCGTTTGCAAAGTTTCGCGCAAAGAAAAGTTGTGGATGCTTCGGTTTCTTCTGTAGCTTTTTCATGTATTATATCCGCTAATAAGCAAATTGAAGATTCAGTGTTCATGGGAAACAAACAGATATTTCCAAGAGCCAATTGAAAATTTTGAAGAGATAGCATTTTCACAGTTTCATGCAATCGCTTATAAAATTCTTCACAATACTGAAAAAAAAAATAGATTTATGAAGCAATTCATACAAACTCGATACACAATACAAGAATAAGTTCCGTCACCAGAAGTACTAAGCGGGCAAAGTCCATAAAAACTTTAAAAATATATAAAACCAAGAAAATTAAACAAAAAAAAAACGGTTTTGGGAGGTTTAGTATTGATAAGTCACGGGATTTTTTACAAGCTTTTACTTAACTTGCAATGTATGTATGTAATTCGTTCAGGTGGAATCTTGCAATTCAATTTTGAAGCTGATATCTTCAACCGATTAAGATGAAATTTTGTATACAAGTTTAGTTTGGATGCCAATGCATGTTTTGACCATTTATATTCCGATATTGCAATTAGTTAAAAATATATTAATTAAAACCCTCAAAACGCATAATTTTTTCAACCCTGTGGACTGTTTATTCCGTTGTGCTCGGCGACGCAAAATAAAGAACGAAGAGGAATTTTTTTTTTTGATTTTTGACGTTTTTAAAATAGCGATCTAATTTTTCAGACAAAAAAAAATTACAGAATTGGAAAGATCATTTATTTTGCCACGATACAGTATAATTTCTTTTACAAAATAATAACATTTGTATTTTTTACGATCTTTTTTTAAAATGAGTCAAAATCGATGCGTTTTTATGAAAATGTCTAAATTGTTTCGCGTGAATTTTTTTTCATTTAAATGAATCAACATTCCGTACTAAAACAGATCATGCTTTGCTCTTTTAGAAGCAGTCATTTAAAAAAATAAAATACCAAAAACTTTTTTTCATGATTTTTCAAAAAATACTCAATATTTTAATTAAACACTTAATGACTTCAGCATTTATGAAGATAATCTCATAAAACATTTTTTTCGTGTGTAGTACAATATTACCCAAGATCTGTACGAAGATCGAAAAAATTGCTTAAAAATTACGGATTTAAGAAAAAAATTGTGTTTTTCATCTAGTACCCTTTTTGCGAGAATTCAATTAGTTAGACTGCTCGAAAATAACCGGCAAACACCTATTAATGATGCGTTGAATGAGATGAACAGACTTAGAAACGTGTCCAGCGTTAACTAAAAGGTAAAAAATTAATTAAAACTAAAAAAACTTTTTTAAAAACAAGCTTTTATTTAAACGCGCTAAAAAGAAAAAAAAAACTTTTCCTTTAAAACTTTTTTTACTATCAACTTATAACGTCATTACACAATTTATCTTTATATATATATTTAAAAAAACCCGTGTAACAGTGCCCGCGATGGACTCGAAAACACCGATCATAACATAATTTAATATATTGTGTGTCATGTCGTCCAACTTAAAACATAGGATAATTTTTATCTCTATTTTTGACGCCATTATTTTTTTATTGCCGGAAATGCGTAAAATCCGAGAAACGGGAAAATTCGCAAAATGTCGGAATGCGTGTGTGCCTACGGAAGCGGATTTTATAGACCAAGGTGCATGAGAAAAGTTAGAGCTTGGTGTATTTCGGTGTGTTGAATCTCTAAAATTCCCGTACCTTTGCCGGATGACCGTATTTTAGACACACCCTGGCAGAGCCTTACCTTTAAAGCCTTGGAGCGCGAAAACATACCTGGCGTACTTTGAGACGGGCAATATGAATCTGATATCCGATTTGAGAAACTCTCGCAACTTGTCGGATAATGTCGGGCGACCATATTTTAGACACACTTTAACAGGGGCTTACCTCAAAAGCCTTGGAGTGCGAAAACTTGGTCCCTGGCGTATTTTGAGACAGGCAATCTGAATCTGATATCTAATATGAGAAATTGTTGCTACTTTGCCGTATAATTCTGACTGACTATTACGCGGAGCATAACAGGAGCTTTCCCCAAAAGTCTTGGTGCGGGGAAAGTATTTTTCTGGTCATTTTCAGGCTGGTGAACGAGAATCCAAAATCGGATATTAGAAATTCCGGTATCTTTGTCGGATAATGCCGGATGACCTAATGCATCTTTCCAGGGATTGATTTTGCAGGCTCAGGGGAGCCGAAAGTAGTCCCCAGCTGCGTATAGGGATGGAAAACGAGAATTTGAAATCAAATTTCAGAAACTCCCGTAGCTTTGCTGGATATTGTCGGAATTACGTGGACAGGCTTTGCATTCGCGTCCGGATTTTCATTACCTTTAGCGACTGAACTTGAATGCGCTGGGGCATCAAAAGTCACTCCCGTGTGCGTTTTGGGGTGTGGAATGAGAATCTAAAATCAAATTTTAAAATAACTTTGCCGGATAATGCCGGACGACCGTAATATTCACGGACAACGACACCGGTCTAACTTGCAGACATAGAGACGCATTTCGGGACCGCTGATCCGAATATTTCTATCCAATTCAAGAAAATCTCATAATTATGTCAAACAATGCCAGACCACCTATTTTACTCAAACCATGGCAGGGGTTTACCTTAAAATTCTTGGGGTGTGAAAAATGATGACCTGGTGTTTTTCTGGGTGGGGTACAAAAATATCTGAATTTTGATTTTAAAAACTCCCGCAACTTTGCCGGAGACCGTAATGCCCCCCCCCACACCTTTAGGGACTAAATTTGCAGTAGTAAGTGCTCCAAAATTGGGCAACAGGTGTATCTTGGAGAGGGGAGAGAGAATCTGGATTCGGGTTTCAGAAACTCCCCTAACATTGCTGGATATTGCCGGAATGAGATCGAATGGATTTGCGTTCGAGTTCCGCTTTTGGATTTTCATTTCTTATATCAACAAAACTTGTAGGCTCAGCCTTGTGAAAATATGATTGGAATAGGAAACATGACAGACATTGTTGTCACTTTGTTAGATATTGGGCAAACTGCCCATTCCACATTCAAAACATCATTAGGCATTCATAAGAAACCAGACGCAATGTGTACCATTGAAAGAAAAAGCGGATTGGCTGCGCAATGGCAAAGGAGAGAGAATTCAATCATAATCAGGGATGAGTGTGCCATTGTTCATAAACATTCACTCGAGACATTTCATAGAACTTTGCACAATTTAAGGAGCAACGAAAAAAATATTCGGTGGTGCTGTCCTTCTACTGTCTGGTGATTTCCGACACAGATTGCCAGCCATTCCTCGCACTACTTTTGCTCACGGGATTAACGCATGTTTAAAATTATATTTATGGTAAAACGTTGAGACGCTTTGATTGACCATAAACATGCGAGTTCAATTGCAAGATGATCGATCGGTGTAAATATTTTCTAACCAACTGCTGGTTATCGGAAACAGTGAAGTAGAAATGCATCAAAATACACAATATGTATCAAATTACCAGGCAATTTCTGTACTGTTGTTCAGACAAAAAAGGAACTGATTGAGAGTGTCTTCCAGGATATACCGCGTAATTATTTAGATAATGACTGGCTCTGTAATCTTGTTACTTAAGCATAAAAAATGTTGAAGCTGACGAAATAATTTTCCAGATACAGAAGTGTTGCCACAAGTGATCTAATGCCTTTTAAATCACAATTCACATTTTTGTCGATGTAAGCGAAACTGTAAAATGTTTGATTTCCCTGGATATATTAGGAAAATTTTGGTTCTTCGGTTATTCTGCTGCGTAACTTAAATCCACCTAGATTATGCAACGGTACACGTTTGGTCATCAAAAGAATTACTGAGAATCCTCTTGAAACCACCATTTTGATTGTAAAGTTTCAAAGACAAATCATCCTGTGTTGCCATGTATTCCACTGATACCATCAGAATCTCCAATACCATTCAAAAGGCTTCAATTCCCGTTTCGTAACTGTAATGACAACAATGGGTTTACCGTTAGGTAAAGTGCATCTCGCGGCACATATATCTCCCAAAATAGATTTAGTTTGATTAACGTACTTGGTATTTCATCTCACAAAATCATCATGATTGCCAATAAACTCATGTTGTGAATCGCGCACATATTGATAGAAGGCGACCCCGCCCCTACGATTAATACTTGGTCGTGTCTATACTGTGTTGCGTTTAAAGTTTTCAATTTCAACTATTTCCTCATTGCGAAGGCATGTTTCTCATAACATCAAAATGAGTGCTTTTTGCGCAATATTACCACGGAGATCCCATGCATTTGTCTGGAGACTTTGGCAGTTCAGAGAAAAGAGAATCTTATTCCCCCCATTCATTTTATTGATCAATTGTGCAAGATGAATAGTAGAAAGCCTGGTCAACTCAAGTCACCTCTGTGTCTGGAGGTTGTTACTGATTTATGAAGATACCGCTACTAAGGGAATATTCTAACGAAGTATATTGGTTATGTTGTTGAAATAAAGTTCATTTTTGATAATCATGCTTCGTTACTTTGCTATTCAACGCACCAAAACAGTATTAAATACATACCGCCAAATTTGGCGATTTTCAGTTGTTATAGTCAACTTCTTTGTCAAAAGAGCTAAGGCAAGAATTGTTGCTTGGCTTGAAAACGGGTTTTCGACGCCAATTACGTAAAAAAGAAAAACGCTAGTAAATAAAATTTGCTAATTTTTTTAAGATTACAATTTTTTTTTCAGGGCTTTGTCTTTAAGATATATTTTCCAAGTTTCCCTCATAGATAACAAATAACAGTAATTTTTAAACAAAAAATATAAGGAGAAAAAGAATACTTAAATAATTTTTTGTAAAAAGGGTATTAGATGAAAACACAATTTTTTTTATAAATCCGTAATTTTTAAGCAACTTTTTCAATTTTTGAACAAGACATGGATAACAACATTTGACACTTGGAAAAAAAGTTTCTCTTGATTATGTTTATAAATAACGAAATTAATTCATGTTTAGTTAAAATTTTTAGTATTTTTTTGAAAAATCGCAACAAAAAAAAGTTTTTGGTATTTCATCTTTTAATCAGTGATTCAAAAAGAAGTACAAGTACAAAATTTCGATGTATTACAATGGTAATAAATCCATACAGAACGATTGAAAAACTTTATAAAAATGCATCAATATTGACTCATTTTAGAAAAAATCATAAAAAATGCAAAATTTCGTTATTTTGTAAAAAAAAATTTTACTGTATCGAGGCGAAATAAGTTAACTTTCCAATTCTGTAATTACTTTTTGTCTGATTTCTGTAGGAAAAGAATGATCGTAATTTTAAAAAAGAAGAAAAAGTAATCCTTCTTCCTTCCGACAGCAACTTGGCGCATGCGCAAAACACAGCGTAACGCTTGAACAAATTTTACTCCTCATATTTCTATACCGGGGGCTTTATATGAAAATCGATTCTTAAGTAGTAAACTCCAATAATAAACAAGCAAAAATATTACCTTTGAAATGAAAATATAAATTTTATAATTAGAAAAGCCAAATAACAGTATTTACTCAGAAAATATAATTTAATAAAAAACGACTAAAGCATAAATCTCGTGAAACGATAAGTATATAAATCAGTCCTTCTACAAAGACTACTTAATAATTAATTATAAGGAAAACTTTTTTTGTTTTCTGAGAAGCAAATTCGTGAATAATTTTAGTGAAATCAATTTTTTCAGAGATTTCGGGTTTGATAGAAAATGTGTCCAAATCTGAAAGCATTTCTTGTGTGTAGCCTTCCTAAGAACTCATAGAAAAATTCTAAAATGTATACCTTACCATCAGTAGTGCTCACACATCTAATATAACAAAGTTTATTTGTTCTGTGAGACTAATATCTGGTGTAGAGTCAAGAATTATGGACAAGTTCTACCATAAAGCTTACTATGGGGACGCTGCAGTCATTGGAACCCTCATCTTCTTACAGTTTCAGCAAAATAACATTGTTTTGTATACGTTTGTAGGTGGAAGCAGTTTTAATTTCGCAAGAAATTTTTTTTATCAATTTAAAATGAGCAGTCCAAGAAACACCAAACTTGGAACTGTCGCTTCCGCATTTAGATACAGCATGAGAAGCAGTACAAGTTTGCTATCTACAGTTGAAATGTAACACTTTCCTGCAAGTCCATCTAGAAGGCTGTTTTACAACAAAAAAATTGGAAAGCAAATCCTAAATCTGCGATTTGTAATAAGCATTTCATTACAGGTTAGTATTGAAATGATATTAATCTAATTTTGTGGCGCTTCTTCGAAATAATCCCATGTGTTTCGTTACAAACATTGCTCGGTTCTTATTTATGGTAACAATGGCAGCAATTTTGGCGACAGTTTTCGCAACAATATGAAGTAGTTTTGATGAATTTTATTTTTTATTTACACAATCCCTTATATTTGTATTTATTAGACATATGTTAATTTAAAAAATAACCTGTTTTTGTTGTTGTTGTCGTGTCCTTCCCGCAGGGAAGGAATGAAAGTTGCCATTGCCTGTGAGACAGGTTGGACTAACGATAGATGGCGACACCACCTATCTCCACCTCCACAATTTTGGCATGGAACTGAAGGGGAGGGAAATATTCTCCACCCCCCTGCACTTGTGGTTTCTGCTGCGACCTGTTTTTGTTATTTTACACGAGTATTTGTTGTGTGAATTTAATTGTTTTTTGTGTTGCATAGTATAATGTAACATAGAAACCAAAATTCTCTAAATACACTAGTTTTGTTAGACTAATTTTAAAATTTCAATTATAAACTGAATCAGTTGTGCTAAAAAAAACCGTAATATGTTGTACTTCGTTTTATGACATAGATCATTTACTAATTAAAATGATAATTTTAACCAAGCCTTTGTCTAAGCTATTTATTTTGATCTTGTACATAGCCAACTATTATTAATATGAACTGATATGACAGACACATGAAACGTAGTTATTTGGAATGTTCAAATTTTATTAATATCTTAAAGTAATCCAAGTAATTGTGTTAATTTGTATATTTATTTAATTCATGCATATTTGTTAAACTGAAAAATATCATTCGATTTCTTTTCAATTTATTCTAAATTTAAATTGCATTATGAATTTTTGACTGATTAATATTTATGTATAAGTTTTACTTTTAAAACAATTTCCTTGCAGAATTTTTTTTTATTTATTTTTTTAAAGAAATTTAAGGAATTAGGATTGTGAACCCAAATGCGTGTAGTTTGAAGCTGGATACCAAAGACCAAGGTTGTTTCGGACAAAAAAATTAAAGTCAGATTCTTTTATTATTTTTAAATGTGGTGTGTGTATTTTTCATGTAAATCATCCAATTTATTTGTGTTATATTTTTTTCTGACTTGTGTTAAAGACTTTTCACACAAATATGTTGTACTGAACACCTTTTATAGCTTTTTCTGAAATTTGAATATATTCCTTGTAAATTTCCAACCAAAACTCAAGATCATCTAATTCATACCTGCATTTTAACTCTGAATCTGTAAATAGTTCAATCAGTTCTTGTTCTATTAGTAATATATCCTGATTTTTATTGAAATGGAATTTTAATTGAGTCATTTTAACAGGATAACTCCTTTAATATTATGGAAAATTTATATCCTTTTTTAATTTTAAATTCTCTCTGAAAATATAAAAAAAAATTGTTCTAAATATTAACTTTACTTAGTATTATAGGAAATATAAGATAATATGCAAGTTCTTGCTTTTTATATTGAGTTGCAATTATTTTGATCTTAATTGACTCAAAGAATTGAATATATTAACAATTTGAATAGTCATTAATTAATTTTATAATTGCCACATTATGTTTGAATTAAAAATTCTTCAAATAATTCTTTTGTAGTATAGGTATATGTGTGTGAAAATAAGCACTGTGTAATTCAAATAATTACAAATGAATAGTATGTAATTCAAACAATTACAAATAGAAAAATAGGAAGCTTAAATAGTAATAAACACTGTGTGTAGTTCAAAATAATGGCATTTTAGCAATTTTTTAAATTTCCAATGGCCAAAGTTACAGAAGGCTACTCACCACAAAAAGGGAAGGTCTACTGTTAAGTGGATATTTAAACTCGGCAAATAAGTACTTTGTATTTCAAATACTTACAAATAAAAAATATACTATTCCAATACATGTAAATAATGTCATTGTACTATTCAAAATTGTTGGAAATTAACATTATATAATCTTAATTTATTGTAATTAACAGTGTATTTATCTTTGCATTGTTTTTTTATGAAGATGACCAAACAAATTTATTTAAAATGTTTTGGAATTCTTTATTTCATATTTCTAGAAATCTATTTATATGTACACAAGCTTTCATTAACCAGTTTGTGAAATTCAATCTCAATCTTTTATAAAGAATTTATCATTGACAAAATTTAAAAGACTAAGGCAAGCATTACAAAACTAATGAATTTAATTACATGCATACTACTGCTGCTCTTCATCAGTGATACACTTTTTTTAAATATTTTAATATTAAATTTTACATTTAATGCACATAAATACTTAAATTGTGCTTATTTTTACCCCTTTTTGGTTGACATCCCTTCTCACACATTCAGTGTTTTTGTGCCCATATGCTCGGCATTCATGCCCATATGCGGCATTCATGCCCATATTTTGTGCCATGTGCCATATTTTGCCCATATTTTGGCATTCATATTTTGTGCCATATGCGGCATTCATGCCCATATGCTTCGCATGTCATGCGAAGAAGAGAAAAGTTTTATCCTTGAAACAGATTTTGTCGATACTATTGCATCAGAATTCCATGATTTTTTTTTTGAATATTTATATCAGTGGTGCAATTAACCCCCACCCCCCCTTTTTTTTACCATTTTTGCAGTATAAATGCTCGCCTTGAATCAAAGTCAAAATTTTGTAATTTCACTTTAATTAGTTTTATTTTTTCATATCATCAACAGCTTTTCGTGGGATTCAGAAAGTGATTTTGAGAACAGTGAATTTATAATATTTCTCAGGCAAATGCTAGTTCTGATTTACCAAGACGTAATATTTATTCATAGTCTAGTGAATTAGAAGACAAGGATTTGAACTCAGTTAAGATATGATTAGAAGAAAAAACAGCCCTGCTTTTTCTCACTTCAGTTTCACAGAAAAACATGAGATATTGGTAAATTTTTGAACTACGATTTTACTAACCAAAAGGATTTTATTACACCAATAATTGGCTTAATGACTATATGCAGCAAATGAGACAGCAAAGATAAAAGGATAATGATAGAAACAAGGTACTATTGTGATAAGTTTGATGTGACTTTGTGCTGCTACATGTTTTGAAATTTTTCAAGCACAGCATATTTTTTAAAATTTATCAAAGAAAATCATTCAAGACATTTTTGATATTCATGGCTAGAATGGTGTTTGGCAAATTAAGTAAAAAAATACTTTGCAATAAATTAGTACAGTGCTCTTCATATATAAGGCAAATTGCAAATCTGTTTTAACAATAATATTTGCAAAACAATTTTACATTAATTTAATAATTGCTTTTAAGCAGATATTTAACTTAAACACCACAAAACAGTAGCATTAACACATAGTATGAAAATGTATTTTTAAATTATAGGGGCTGTGCAGGGAGAATTGGAGATCAGTAGTCAGGACATCACATATTTGAACAAAAGTTGGAGAAGTGAAAAACTGCTTACTGACAAAAATATTTTGTATTTTCGAATTTAAAATAGAGAATATAAATACACAGAAATAAAAAAAAAATGCTATTTTTTAGTCGGAAATTCAAAAAAAATTCCAAAAATTGGATTAAAAAAAAAAAAAAGAGCACAGGAACTTATTCTTGAATACAGAAAAATCAAAGCATGAATTATCCTCATTTTCAGAACAGATTTGTTTTTAGCTTTGATTGGTCTTAAGTCTTCTCTCTGAAAATGTAAATAGGATCATTTTCATTTAATTGCATATGTATATTCCATAAAAAAAAAATTGGATCTCATAGCTCTCCTCCCACATGATTTTTTATTTTAAATTAAAATTTCAGCAAATAAAACTACTTAATTTAGATACACTTGAATACAAAACAATATCAAATGATGGTGGTGATACTAAAGATGAAGATCAAATATTTCTTAGTCTGCGGAATAATAGGCAGTCTTGCAGAAGTACTCACAACGGTGCTCAGTGGAGATTCTGAACCTACAAAAAGTATTTCTTAATAAAAAATAATATACAAAAATGTTAAGATTTTTTTTTAAATGGCAGGTTATTTTAAAAGATGCATATTTTGTCATATAATATGAAAAATATAAAAATAGAGAGATTGAAAATGAAGAAATGAAAAAACTCTTAAATTCTTTCAATGATTCTGATTTTAAAAAAAATTCTCATTCCATGTGGAAGAAATTAGAAACAGGGCAAAGCAAAGTAATGAAAGCCAAAAAATAAATTAAAGAATTCAAGCAAATAAGAAAAAATTCTTTGAATGTCAAATACATGAAGATCATAAAAATAATCATTCTAATATATTTAAAAAAAAATATTGCGAAAACTAAAAGCTTGAGAGAACTAATAATAACCTTCAAGAACTCAACTTTTTAACAAAAAGAAAAACTACTCAGAAAAAGTATTTTTCCCACAAAAAAGAAAACACTGATACAAAAAACATTTACTGATTAAAAAAAGTTTGACAGTACTTCACATACTTTATACAAAATCAACAAAATATTTATTTTCATCACAATAATATTCATATCATTTAACAAAATTTGAAATAAAATGTATATATATATATACATATATCCTATGTACATAGTATTTACTTTAAAAAAAAATAGAATGATTTTATAAAAGTTAGGATAATTTAATTGTTTTCATGAAAGAACAGATGATTATAGAAGAAAATATTTTTACAAAAGTGTATTTTAAATATAAAAGACTTGAAAGAAAAGCAATAGGAACTAACTAATAAGATATAAAAGAAATAAAATAGGTTTTATTTAACTAACAGATACTTTTAGCAAAAAAACAAACAAAAAAACCCCTCAAAATCACAGAAGATTCAAAAGTTTATTTATTAATGAAAAAAACTCATAAGGATATATATGTTAACCAGTAAAAAAAAAATACTCTATTGATAAAGATTACTCAATTTGCCTAATGGAATACTTTTTAGAAAGAATATTATAATTAACACTGCACAAACAACTAAATCAAAAATTATGACATTTGAAGGATATCACATATATATTTTCAAATATACTAAGAAAATAACTGAGTAATAAACACTTGATGAAAAATTAAAATTTCAGAAATACTTTAATCAGTATGAATAATGAAACAGATAAACTAATTTTAAAAAAAGGCACAAAACTGTATCATGTATAAATTAATATAAAATTGTTTACATAATTACAGTAATTTATTTGTAAGCACTAATATTTGATCAGTAATGAATCATTACCCCTTACAAATAAAAGTCTATGTTTTCATTACATATAACAATAATAAAATAAAATAAAAATATAATTCAATGCTGCATCCCCCCCCCCCTCATATTTTTGCAATTCAAATTGAAAATCCAAAAACTATTACCAAAAGCATTAGCTTTGATATCTCTGAAAAAATTACACGTTTAGAAATTATAGATTATTTTTCTTAATACAATATGTAATTAATCTATTTTGATTTCAACTAATAAATCTCCGGATTTATCTCTTTTGAAGATAGGTAACTATACTTTTGAAACAGTAAAGCAGTTTACTTACTTAAGAACTCTGATCTCATGTAGCAACCATCTGAAAATTGAAATAAACAATAGAATTTGTTTGGATAATAGAAGTTTTCATGGTCTCAGAAACCAATTCAAGTCTAAGTTTATTTCTATAAACAAAAAGTAGAATATATATAAAGCTTCAATCAGGCCTATTGCTCTAGATAGAAGTGAATGTGTGTTAGACCCTCAATAAAGCAGAGCAAGAAAAGTTACTCATTTTTGAAAGAAAAAAAGGAAAATCTTTGGACCTGTTCAAGAGAAAAATGAGTGGAGAATTCTTTACAACCATGAAATTTATAGGAAATATAGCGGGACTGACATTGTGAGAACTATAAAAGCATAACACATAGGGCCATCTGTACAGATATGTCAATGCTTTTCTACCAAAACATTAACTTTTTCCAAAATTGAAGAGACCAGACACAGAGGACAACCACAAACACAATTGTTAGACGATGTTGAAAAGAACCTCAAACTAATGGGGTCAACCGGAGGAGGATCAGCGAGTCAGCCTTGCCCTGTAAAAGGCTGTTGAGCTTATGAAGAAGAATTGAACTATAACTCTAGCATAAAACATATTACAAATTAAAGACTATATGATATATTTCCCACAGAGTAAAACTTTTATTTTAATCATTCACAAAAGTGAATAACAGCAAAATTTCACTGAATACTTAACAACTAGTAGGATTTTAAAAAATATATGAATATTTAAATTTTTTATAAAATTTTTGAATTTTTGATAATTTATCATCAAAAGTTATTAAATCATATAAAGAAGAGAACAAAATTAATATATTTTACTTGGATTAGTAATACGGAGTACTAAAGTTGGTACTCACTGATTAGTACCGGGCATAAAATTTGAACCTGGTAAATTACCACGTCCAAATGAGTTTATTTGACCAGAATTAAGGAACAATATATGCTACCCTAGAATCTAGAAGACCAGGTGGGAGGGACGAAATAAGAGTCTGTCGACACACCTGCACAGAATTAGTGAGAGTGAATGGTGGTATATGCCGAATAGTTGAAGGTAGCATTTGTAACAAACCAGAAAGAAGAGGGATTACATTTTTTCTACTTTGTAATCCTGATGGTATATTGACTTTAGGCAGAGGATTGGATGACATAGAAACAGGAACAGCTGTTCAAGAATGAAGTAAGAAATATTAATGCACTTAAACCAAAATGATATCTAAATGAAGAAAGATTGTTTTAAGCACAACTCCTCAGATAGTAAAAGAGTACAAAATAAGGATTACTATCATTGAAATATTTAACTAGCTTTTTTTTTTTTTTATTTCTATGAAATGAAAAAAGCTGCGAGTCCTTTCAAAATCTAATTATTTACACCTGTGGTTCCCAAAGTGGTCCTTACGGACCCACAGGGGTTCCCAATATCATTCAGGGGGGCAGTGGAAAATTAAAATTGATTTGGGGTCCCTGAACAACGTCAGGAGTCAATGCAAAATTAATAAAAAAATTATAAAATTGTGATCCATTTTCATTATTATGGAAATTTAAATAAATAAAATAGTAACGATTGTTATGTTCGTAATAAAATATAAATATAGTTGGTGCTTAAAATACAGTATATTACTTAAGTACTGAGTGTTATTGTTATACCTTTTGTAAATGAACATTGACGAAAAGTTACTTCACCTGATTTATCACTTGTAGTACAGTGGTGTTTTAATGTTATTACTGAAACGTCCTTATTATTCAATTTACTTTAACAAACTTAAGCTTCCAATTTCCATCAACACACTAACAACAAAATAATAATGAAATAACAGTATAAAAAAACTGAGATAATCCCTCAAAAATGAAAATTTAAAAAAAAATCCCACTAACACTTGCCTAAATAATTTAATACTTTTAGACGGCACCAGCTATTTATATTAATAACAAGTATGGCACGATGTGAGACAGAGGTCTGAAACAGGGTTTTACAGGAATGCAATAACACAGCTACATGCACTAACTTGTCTACAGTATTAGCATGAACTATAAAAGAGAAGTACATCACACATCTAATGTACAATAAACATTCTATGTTACGCTGATACAAAGCGTATAAACAAATTTTCCCAGTCTTAGACAAAAAAATTTGTATTGTTAGTTGGAAGTTTTGGAATAGTTACATTTTTGTATTGTTACGCAGGTAGTGTATTTTAATTGCGTTGTATATTTGAATGAAATTTATCTCTTTTGAAAAAATTATCTATCACATTTTTCAATAGTTAAGGGACTACTTTTTTATATTAAAAATTTAGGAAGAGATCCTAAGTTTTTTTTTAATGCAGATGATTTTTGAAGAAGTTAATTATGGAGAATTGCATTTTATTCAAAAATTACATGAAACTGTTCTTACCTCAAATAATTATTTCAAAAGGGATTTACTGCAGCATTCCATTGAAAAAGGTAATAATAATTAACAGTGGTTTGTTGCAAATAAAACACTTGATATACAATTTTTTTTGTATTTTTTAACAATTGTTAACAGATAATAGTATGAGTGAGCCGAAGAAAATATGATGGCAGAACAGTGTTGAATATTTAAAGAACGGCTTTATTTCATCGCCAGGAAGTAATATGTACATTACCTATGTGTATTCTATGTAATAAAACTATGTGAAAAGATTCAATGAAACCTTTCAAGCTTAAGGAACATTTAATAAAATCCATAGTAAAAAAGATAAAGGTTTGCAACAACTCATACGGCAACACCTAAATGAAATGATGATGGACTGCGTGCTTTTCTTATAACATTTCTTTATCGATAACAAAGTCCAGAAAGCTGTACACTATTGGTGAAGAACTTATTTTACTAGCTATAAGTGAGGTTTACACAAACTAGCTTTTGACATTATACAAAGAATTCCACTGAGTAATAACACAGTACAAAAAAGGATTGATGAAATGGTTCAGTGTGTAGAAAATTCTTTACGTAATTACTTAAAACCATCTGAATTTTCAATACAGCTTGAAAAGTTCACTTTACCAGGAAATGAAGCTTAAGAAAAAAAATTTGCTAAAAATTGTAATTTGCTTAATGTTTGGAAATCGATACAAAAGGTGAAACATTTTACTGTTGCTACTGACTGTAATCTGGAAATACTAGGAAGATACCAAGGATTTCTGGCATAGTTAAAAAGAGCTACACAGAATGTATTTTCAGTATAGCTTGTTTTAACAAGGTATAACTGTAGTTGCATTGTGTCATTCATTGACATCATTTAGTCACAAAAATCTTAGTGAACGTTTGCATGGATCTCTAGATTATATGTCAACAGAGCAGTTAATAAAATCAAAAGGAATGCTTTCAATGAGAGATTATTTGCTCAATATTGTTTGGGAAATGAAGAAGACTATAATCACTAACAACTTCATATAGAAGTATGTTGATTATTTAAAAGCGCATGCTTAAATCAATTTTATGTACTCTTTGATTCAGTGTTAGAACTCCTGGAAAGCAAAGACAATGATTTGTGATGCAATTTAATTAACTAAAAAATGACATAGCATATAATGACTGACTTATTTGCCAAATTTAACGAAACTAATTTGAAACTATAATATAACCAATTTAATTTAATCAAAACTACAAGAGTAACATACACTTGCTGCAAAACTTTTCCTGCACAAACAAAACATGGGAAGAGGAGAATATTCTCAGTTTTCAAATCTTTCGGAATCGCAAAACAGAGATGAAGATTTGCTTGCTTACTATACTATCAACACACTAAATGGCTCTTCATGCAGACATGAACCAAAGATTTTAAGTTATTCTTCACTTTTATATTTACGGTTGGAAGTTGAGACCTTTTGCGCATGGACAAACTCAGATTCATACTAATACAGGAGCAGCTTATTGAAATGCCCACAAATGAGGAACTTAAGTCAATGTTTGAACAAGGATACCACAAATTCTGATTAAAAAAACAGATTCTAATTTCATATCCTGTATTATGAATTATTGTACAGAAGTTGTTGACTGGTTTCCTGTCTTCTATTTGGTACAACGCGGATTCAGAGCCGTTATTAGAAAATAGAAAATTACTACAAATTAGAGGTCTTGTGGATTTGCGGTTGCTACTCAAACATTGAGCAGAACATAAATACATTCATAACATCTTATCAAGTTCATCCAAGTCATTAATTTTTAAAAAATTTTATTTTAAACAAAAGTTATAATTTTGATAAATACCTGTTCAACAATTTTTTTTAAAAATTTGTTATTTTTTATTCTATGCATTTATGTAGCTTTTTCACTTGGGGTTCCATGAGCAAATTTTGAATATAAAAAGGTGTCCATGAGTCAAAAAAGTTTTAGAATCACTGATTTACACCATAACTTTTATCCATGATATTAAAAATATAGTTATATATTCATTATTTTATACTAGCTGCATGGGGCGCTGGCTTTTTTGAGTGCATACATTAACTTGAATGTATAATTCTAAAATACTGTACAAAAATTATTCTAGAAATGTGTTATTTCATGTAATTAGTAAATATCTTTATTGTATTTACCATAATAATTATATTATACGATTAGTTTTTTTAAAATGGCATAAGTACATATGATTATGAAAGCAATTCAAGTCATATATATAAATAAGTTTATTTCTTAATTTCACAAAGCTTTCTTAATATTATCACAGAACTTATTCTAAAAATTAAACACTGAATTAGCTGCAGCTTCATTAACCAGATTTCAGTTTATGTTCAAATGTATGCCTTTACACAAAATGAAATTCAAAAAAATACAAATGATGGTTTACTTTCATGATCAATGGTACACATTTTATTACAGATATCACAGAGCTATAAGTATAACTATTTGTTTTGCTCTCATTGAATAAAATACTATGGTAACAATGGGATGTTCCCAGTTTAGAATTAAGTGATACATAAAAGCGAATATGATGTATGTTACATTAAATCACTGTTTTTACTATTATTGCATTATTATTATGTATTAATAATACATAATAACTAAAGGTAGAAATTTAGAGTAATACATTATAATTATTGTCATCCTTTATAATTAAAGCTGCAGATACCTGAAAATAACCTAAAGTTTAAATATTGCATGCAGGTTTTGCTTAGTAATCATTAAATAAATATTCAAATTTATTTCTCGTTTTCTTCAGTTTTTAATAAACATTCAAATTTACCAAGACAAAAGACAACTTTTTTTTAGTAATTACTTTAGTAGATAGCTGGCTGGGTGGGGTGTTGGTTTGTCGCTGACCATCTGCACTCAAGATTGAGGGTTCGACCCTGGTCCAAGTTGGTGAATTTTCAGGATGCAGAAAATCAACAGTGGCCATGTCGCATGATTATGCGGCATGTAAAAAACCCTTGAGTGCCATTTTGGCTAAGGTTCTCTCAGGAAAATTGAAATCCTAAGTACGGTTACACATCACCAGAACTCAAGTTCCTCTCTCTGGGAAGGAAACTAGGCAACAAAATTACCTGCGGCAATTGGTATTCCACTATATGGTGCCACACTAAAAAGAGATAGCAGCTTTCAGGGAATGTACTAGGTCTGCAATGGTAAGACATCAATCTGCAGATATTAGAAATAAAAAAAAAAATTTAGTAGAAAAAAAAAAAACATACGTGCCGAAGAAGTAGTCAATTTCTCACTTGTAGATTACTCATCAGTTAAATCAACCACTTCATAGCCTTTAGCTGGTTGATTCTGCTTTGGGGCATTTAAAGCAGGATGAGGAGTAATAGCATGAGAGAGAGTTTTATTCATAACTGAAGCAATAGCATTTCCAGTCTGCAAATAAATTCAGTAAATATCATTAAAAATATTCTAAGATATTGAAAACATTCAGAAATGCATTATCCTAATTTTGAGGTAAGTAAGATATGATTTGGTCATCAAACAAAATATTTACAAACACCAACTTGAGAAATGAAATTCCAGAACTATAAAATTATCAGTAAAAATCCTTCGAAAAATTCTAAATCATAAATTCCTATAATTTTTTTAGCCTTTGCAATAATTACATTCTCATTCATAATCATTAACCCATTCAAGACCATGATCCCATACATATGATCACTTCAGGGCCCACGGTATCATATGTGAGATTGTGTTTTCCCCATTCTAAGGCCTGTGATCACAATGGTGTGACCCAAATTTGGAATGATTATAAATCATAAATTTCAAGGTATTTTATTACAGTAACAATTTTATATGAATTTTTAAATGAAGTCAGGGTTAACAGGAAAAATCGCCAGGTCCTGAATGGGTTAATAAGACAATCACTAACTCAAATTTCATTCAATTCAACATTCTAGATCGGGGTGGCCAACCCGCGGCACGCGTGCCACATTGTGGTACGCGGGAGACGTAAATGTGACATACGAAGACTTATTGAAAAATTACAAAAAATTTATAAAATGATTACTGAATTAATTGAGTTACAATAGAAAATTATCATGAAGAGAATATGTACGAAACAGAAATTTTCAGCGTAAGATTTTAAACAGGCGCAAAGCAAGATTTTTTTCTTTTCTTCAGTATAGTGCCAAAAATGAGATCATGCTCCAAAACTTACAATTCCACAGCATTCTAACGTTCCGAGAAAAGTGTGGAGTAATGTGAGACTAAAAACAAATAAAATCTTTCTCTCTCGGAGGGTTGAGTCTGCCCAAAAAGTCACCCTCTCACAGGGGTGGTTAATTTTTAACATCTCGGATTTCTATTCGAATTTCAGCTTCCCCTTGAAGTCCTGAAATTTAGCGTTTATAGCTGTCAGCGTGATGTCAGATAAAAAGGTTTTTCTGAAGGTGTTGTGTATTTACGATTTCTGTAATGTCAAGAAGTAATTCTGCAATATATTAGGAGAGCAGTTGTTGATACAATAGAAGTAATTGTATCTGCACAAAATAGCCGCTTTATAAAGCAGAGGGAGTGAGAACATGCATCCATGACTAATCAGAAGGGTGGATTCGGAGCCTAGAAAATTTGTAGCTTAACATCGACAAATTGTTTCTAGCTGTCAGACTCAGTTGATTTTAAACTCTGTTTAGAAACATGTTAAGCTTTTTTCCTTTTCTAAAATTGTTTTTAGATTTTAGCGTTGCGTAGTTGTTTAATTAAAAAAAAATTTTTTTTGGAGTAAACCTTCGACATTAAAAAATAATTATGAAGAGGATATTGCAGCACGTGATTTTAAAATTGTCTGGGAAGAACAATACGTGTTAACACATCAAAATGCTTCCAAGCCAATTTGTTTGATATGTGGAATTTGTATAGCAGTTCCAAAAAAATTTAACTTAAATCGTCATTTCAAACAACTGCATAGTGATTTCAACAGCAAATATCCTGTTGGATCAAATTTGCTAACGGAATTTATCAATAAAAAAAAGAAATCTTTAGCAGGCCAACAATCTTTGTTCTAGAAGAGAAATGACGAAATGGAAACCACGGTGAAGGCTTCTTATGAACTTTCTCATGCCATGCGTCGTATAGATGACATGAGCCAGGATGTTGGAAAACAAATTGTCTCTGGACTTCAAAATTGCAAATATTTTTCATTAACTTTGGATGAAAGCTGTGATTTCACAGACATAATGCGCAGTTAAGTATCTTTGTGCGTTACACGAACAATAATTTTGATACTGTGGAAGAACTTCTTGATTTGCGCCAACTAACAGGTGAAGTCATTTTTAAGGAACTTAAAAATGTAATTGAAGTTAATGAATTAGAATGGACAAAATTAGACAGTGTTTGCACAGATGGAGCACCTTGCATGGTTGGCAAAATAAAATATTTTGTTGCATTGCTTGAAATTATTTGGGAAGAAAAGTTTCCAAATATCATTGTATTATTCATCAAGAAGCTCTTTGTGCCAAGGACTTAAACTTGTCTTTCGTTGTTGACCCCGTGGTGCGCTATATCAACAAAATGCGAGCTCGTGCTCTGAATCGACGGAGATTTCGTACGCTTTTCCCTGAAGAAATGGAAGAAAATGGCGAGTTACTCCTTCATTGTAGTGTGCGTGGCCTTGGAAAGCCAACGCACACTACAATCCACTTGTGAGATTTTGGAGTTTAAGGGAATGTGCTTTAGAACATCTGGAAGAAAACTATGAACTGTCCAGTGAATGCTCGCTTCTCAGGAGTGAAAATTGGCTGTGGGGTTCAGCTTTTCTCACCGATATAATGGAACATTTAAACAATTCAAATTTCAGATCACAGGGGAAAAATTGTATTTTTCCTACCCTAGTTGGTCATATATCTTTTTTGTGAACAAACTTTTGCTTTTTTATCTGGATTTTGGAGAGAAAAAATTAACTCATTTCCCATTAATGCTGGAATTACCTGCCAAAGTTAGCAATGTTCCGAACTATGATAGATTTAAAAATTTAATATCCATTTTGCAGGATTCTTTCAGTACCAGGTTTGAGGGTTTTAAAGGTGATGAAAAAATACTGAACTTTTCACTAATCCTTTTTCGATTTCTCTTCAAGACATAATTGTTACTCACCTCAGGTACAAATTGAAATTACAGACCTACAACACCGTATTACTCTGAAAAGCAAATATAAGGAAATTATTTTAACCGCAAATGATCCGAATTACATCGAATTTTGAAAATTTGCGCCACTAAGCAATTTTTCAAATTTACATGATTTAGCGGTCAGATATTGTTGTAGGTTTGGATCAACATATGTTTATGAAAAAAATGTTTTCTGTTATGAACAAAATTAAATCAAAATATCACTCAAAATTAACTGATATGCACCTAAAATACCTAATTTTGCTAGTATCTTCACGAACTAATCCAAATATAGATGATTTAGTAAAAAAACTACGAATTCAAAAACCACATTAAGAAAGTACTGACTGCTTAATAATCATTTAAAATTAAATGTTTCAAGTTGCTTGTTTTTGTTTTGTACCTAAGCTAACTGACTGATCCTGTAGAAGTTTATCAATAATAAAATATACAAGCTTATATGTAAAATACATGTTTTGTTTGTTATACCATTTTCTTTTTACATTTCACTATATAGAACTTGCATTTAAAAATATGTTTTTGGTGTAAATAATCCATAATAAGCCTATAAGTAACTTTTTTTTACTTTTGTATATTTTTTAGATTGGTGGAGTAGTTGGAAGTGGCACGCGTAACTTTTTTTTTATCAGAAAAAGGTTGGCCACCCCTGTTCTAGATCACTATTATAACCATAAAACCACATAAAATTCTTTTAGAAAAAATCTGCAGTTTCCCAAAATACATCACAGGATTTTAAATATGATTATAGATTTTTTTCACAGAACATGACTTTGAGGAATATTTTAAAATAGGAACAATGACAAAAAAAATAATTATTAAATGGAATAGTAAAATTTCAAACAAAAATATCTGAAAATAAAATAATGAGCATGTGTTTGTATTTTTCAGACAAATTCCTGCATTTTGCGAGTCTCATTTTAAAACTTGCAATTTTTATTCCTTCATTTAACAAGCATTTTATCTTGCTCCATTGATTCTACTTTGCTCTGCAAACCAATACTAATTTTTTAAAAACAAAAAAGTTCAAATAAATATGTTGAGAATTAAATTACCTAATTCTTATAATCATTAAAAGATGATGCACTGAGAAATAACTGCAACTAGTAAGAGAATTTTACATTGAGATTTATACTATGAATCATTCCTCTTGGATTACTGATATTGTTTGATACAACTCCTGGTTTGCTTTTAAATTCAACAAACTGCATTAAGAAACCGAAGAAAAAATTATATTATAAAGAGAATAAAAATTAAATTTGCAAGTGAAATAGAATAAAGTTTTCTTTTTATACAATTTGAATAAAATGTGCATACCATATGCAACGACATAAGTTGGCTCTGAAAATTAATTAAACTGAAACTTTATGACGTAGCTGTTTTGATTTAATTAATTGACATATTATTATATTCATTCATTCATTAATGATATATTAAAATGACCGGCAAAGCCGGGCTAATCTGACGGGAAACAGACTCGTCCGATGGAGCAAAGAGGTGAATAAAATTTCGAAATAGAGTATTTGAATGAAATATTAATATGGAAGTCACAAACACACCATGAAGAGTGCTTACACCGAGATAGGAAGGGGAAATTCTTAAGGCAATAATATTTATACACTTGAAAAAGCCCGTGCAACGCCGGGCCATGCAGCTAGACTACACTATTAAAATCCGAAGGTAAACAAACGTATGTACCTATCTATCTATGTATGTATGTATCTATCTATGTATGTATCTATCTATCTATGTGCGTCTATCTTCTCACGAACCGCACCGCGCAGAAACTCGCGGAAGGTACCAAAAGATCGGGAATTTTCCGGGGAAGCCGTATTGCCCATTTATATTCCGATATTGCAATTAGTTGAAAATATATTAATTAAAAACCTCCGAAAAAACCGTTTTTTTTCGTGCAAACTTTGTTTTGTCTCCATTGTTGCAGCAATGTTATTGTTATAACAGTGACAAAAGCAGGCGTCGAAAATTGGTTATCAGCCAAACTTGCAATTTCATGACGTTGTTCTGTTGTCTGTATTAACTTACTCTGTTTAATAAACTAAAAGTAAAAAACCTTTTTTAAGAACAAGCTTTTATTTAAACACGCTAAAAAGAATAAAATAAACTTTTCCTTTAAAACTTTTTTTACTATCAACTTATAACGTCATTACACAATTTATATGATATAAAAGCTTGTCGCGAGATTTAAGTACTCGTATTTACTTAGTTTGAATTTTTGCAAATTAAAATCAATCAGGTCAAGTTATTTATTTTACTTGTTTATCTACACATGTAAATCTCGCGACAAGCTTTTGTATCATATAAATTGTGTAATGACGTTATAAGTTGAGAGTAAAAAAAGTTTTAAAGGAAAAGTTTATTTTATTCTTTTTAGCGTGTTTAAATAAAAGCTTGTTCTTAAAAAAGTTTTTTTACTTTTTGTTTATTTTTTACTTTTTAGTTATCACTGGACAAGTTTCTCAGCCTGTTCAACTCATTAAACGCTGGTTCGCCATCCCTGGTTTAGCTGAATTAATTCTGACAAAAAGGGTATTAGACTAAAAACACTATGTTTTTAAATCCGTAATTTTTAAGCAATTTTTTCAATCTTCGTGCAGATCTTGGGTAACATTGTTCTACACACGAAAAAAAAGTTTAGTGAGATTATCTTCATACATGACAAAGTTATTAAATGTTTAATTAAAATTTTGACTATTTTTGAAAAAACTTTAAGAATATAATATTTATTTGAAATATTTTGAAGATAAGGGATATATTTTTCTCTAACATATTAGAAGAAAAATTTAGTTATTTATTAAAAAACTTCAAAAGGCATTTAAATATTTGTATTAATCAATAAAATGCTTAAGATTCAAAACGCATGTTGTAATCAAAAAAGAAAGTTTTATCAAATAATGATAATTTTTTGCTGGACATTGAATATCTTCTACGTAAGAATCTATTTTTTTTAATTGATCAGGTCATTTTTAGAAACTTGATTTTGAAAAAATAATTAACCTTCGCATTATTTTTATACAGTCAGATCTCCATGTAACGAACTTCTATTTTGGGAATTTCTCTATTTTAAGAACTTTTTCCTGGAACCAAGCACATATTACTCTTTTCTTCGTAAAACAACTCCAAATAGCGAAGTGCATTTTCTATTTAACGAAATGTTTCTTCTAAGATTCGATTTTTTTCTCTCCTTATTTTAAAAATATTTCAGGTCATTTTGCAAATTATTCTCTTTTGGCACATTTTATGAATATAAAGAACCTTGAGCTGGTTTTACAATGTGCCTAACTCAGAGAAACAAAGACCTAGAGAAACAAAATTGCCGTAATTTTTCAAACAAAAAAAACTCAAATAAAATTAACAGATTCTATTTGTAATTAAATTTAAGGACATGTCGTAGTTTGTGTTTAGATTACTGGTGATAAAACGAGGTACATTTAAATTACTCGTAGGCTTAAAATTAGAAAATTTCTTTAAAAAATTCATTCATTTTATTATAAAAGTATTTTTTTAATCGAAAATACATTGCTATTCTAGATAATATTTTTCTCTTATTGTTTTCCTAGCGGATTCCTTTTTGATGGGCAAGATACATAAAAAATGATCTTTCCGATTCTGTAATTATTTTTTGTCTGAGTTTCATAGATTAAAGTTAGATAAATTTTTTAAAGAATTTCTTCAATACTTCATCTCAGTTTGACTTGGCAGCGTTGAGAAAGGTATACAATGTACCAATCTACTTGAAAAATAGCTCTACTTTTTTGTTTTGAATTTAAATCCAAGAAAATAGATAGAAATTTGTAAAAAAATTGCATACGTTGTAGAAATTAGATTATTTTTACGTTGTAGAAATGTAATTATTTTTTAGACAAAGTTAATTAATACAGTCAATAGCGCAACGTTATGAAATTCCAGTTTGGCTGAAGACCAATTTTCGACGCCAACTTTTGTCATTGTTGTAACAATAACATTATTACAACAATGCAGATATATCAAAGTTGGCGCCAAAACTAATTTAATGTTTTTAATTAATATCTTTTTAATTAATTGCAATATCGGAATATAAATTGTCAAAACATGTATTGTCATCCAAACTAAACGTGTATACAAAATTTCAGCTCAATGAAGTGAAGATATCAGCTTGAAAATTGAGTTGCAAGATTCCACCCGAACAAATTACATACATACATACATTGTAAGTTAAATAAAAGCTTGTAAAAAATAAATGCTTTTAACGTGAGACTAACTTGAAATATATTATTAAAATCCCAAATTCTAAGATGTCTGACATTTTTACGAATTTCTCTGCATTTCTTGGATTTAAATTTTAAGAAAAAGGAAGTTATGACTATTTTTAAAGTAGATTGGTAAATTGTATAAACATTTCTCGAAGTTGCCAAGTTAGACTTAGAAGGAATATTGTATAGCTTCTTTAAAAAATTTATGGAATTTCGTAATTTTGAAAAAAATTTATTTTCGGCACATAAAATATTTTAAAAAAGGCACCTTTCCGTTTCAAGGAGCCATAAAAATGGAATGAAAAAAATTGCTGAAGTCACCAAATGCCAGTAACCTACGACAGAATTCACCAGTTTGTGTATGTGTGTGTGAGGCTTATGGAGCATGTTCAGAAAGACTAATTTCTGATGCACCACAACACATAGTTTTCTTTGTTTAAAAAAACTATTTAGTGTGAAAAACATTAAAAATATAAGAAAATGCTAAAATCTTTTTATTTGATAGTATTATTTTCATTTTGAATGTTTTTTATGCAATGAATTCAAGCAAATGTATGTGTCAAGGTTTACTCACCCATACTTCAATTTTATAGTTACATATTTTTAATCAAATAACCAAAAATCCAGAAATAAACAGTCATTTTTCATTCATTATTTAATAAAAAGGATATAAATTTATAATTTAAAAAAAAACTAAATTGGTATTGATTTGCATTATTTGTTAGAAAACTAATTATTTAATAATAATATCGTACATTGTCTGTTTTCTTGTGGATAAAACTAGATGAGTTTTGTAAATTAAAAATTGAAAATAGAAATATAAAGAAAGATCTTATCACTGAGGGGGAAAAAAACTGAAGAGCCTGTGTGTACACGAAAAAGCCTGTGTAAACTTCCGGGCTAAGCTGAGGGAAAATAAATCTGTCTGTAAAGGAATATAAATTGAAGACATTTCGGAAAGGAGATAATTTTAATGACATAAGTATAGAAATCCCTCACATCACGCTTACACCCTCACCCAGAAGTGCTGGCATCGAGAAGGAAAAAGGAAATTTCCATTGGGATAAAAAGTTATACTCCTGGAAAAATCCCGTGCCACGCAGGGCTAAATGGAGGGAAACAGACCGGTCCAACGGGACAAAGATTTGGAAAAAATTGCGAAAAAGGGGATTTTAATGACAAAATATAGAAATCACACAAAACTGAGGGAGTAATGACATCGAGATGGGAAGAGGAAATTTCCATTGGCAAATTATAAACTCGAAAAAGCCCGTGCAGGGTCGGGCCATGCAGCCATAACATATGACACAATGACATAAGATGGCGCTGAAATTGATTTCAGGTAAACTGAAATTTTATGACGTAGCTTTTTTGATTTAATTCATTCACAGGTTTAAAAAAAAGCTTTTAACATGTGATTAACGTGAAATATATCCTTGAAATCATACTTTTACAATTACATATGTTGTCGTCAAAATACAGTTTTCAGACTTACTGGAATTTTATTGAATGATTCCTTCACTTTGATTGAAAAATAACTGCTTTTGATGTATGATTTATTTGAGATATTTCTTTTAATTAAAAACACAATTTCTAAAACGTAAATATCTATGGGTTTTTTTAAAATTTAAATTCCGAAAAGAGATAAAACTGCTTTTTAAGCATATTGGTAAATTTTTTACCTTTTTCAATGCATGCTATTTAAATTGAAACGGAATATTGAATAACATTTTAAAAATTCACGAATTTTTGTAAATTTTTTATCTTTTGACATTTTTTATACATAAATTTTTTTTTAAAAAAAAGGCAGTTTTTCGTTTCGGTTAACCGTAAAAATATAACTAAAATAACGCTCAATATCACCCCCTACTAATAATAATTAATGGTGGTAAGCCTACCACAGAATTCAAGAATTTGAGGGCTTATGATGCATGCGCGGAAAGATAACTTTCGGAGAGTACGTAGGCAAACATATTAATTGTGTATGTGAGAAACAGAATAACAAGAACAGTTATACACAAGAAAAATCCCGTGAAACGCCGGACCATGCAGCTATATATGGATGTAAAAGATATACATGTATACAGAAGATAAGGATGTATACAGAAGTTAACTAACAGCCTCAGGGAAAGTTTGGAGAAAGCAGTATCGAATAAAAGAATGTTCAGAATTTTTTTTATACAGGACAAAATACTCTAATATTTATTGGAAAAAATTACATCTGAAAAAGGGGTAATAACCTTTGTTGCTCCACATATCTCATTAATAAATATAAACAGAAATAAACAACCAAGTTAAAGAAAGTTGAGGTCAAAATGACAAGTGATAACCATTGAGCACAGAAATGCTTTAAAATGTGGTGTTTCTTTATTGTGATGTGCGTATTAACTTTGAACACTTAATAGATATAACTCAATACTTACAAGTACCTCATCAGCTTTTAAAGATAAAAAGACAAGACTCATTTTTGATGCCAAACGAGATGAGGCAAGCAAATTATAATTTTCATTTTTTAATAAATAACAAATCCATTTCCACCTAGCATCGCTACAGCATCATCTGTTGTAAATGAAACTAAATGTCTAACAGATATACTAGATTTTTTTAATTCAATTGGTTACTACAATCTCTAATAGAATTCTCAATCAAATTTAGAATTCCAAAAAGGCTACTTTGAATCAAATATTTTACATGATAAAAGTAAGTGGCCAAAATGAGATATACACTGGTGTCCAAAAGTTAAGCATAAATCGTAAAATGCGAAAAACATGGAGTAAATATTCGTAAAATTATTCCAAATTTCTTGCGGATATTAATTGGGTGAAGAAGAAACATTGGGTTTATGTAAAACTTTACAGTCGACTACGTCCTGCGCGAAACACCGGCGTATGTCGGAACGCGGAGAAACCGATTCACGCAGCATAGGCAGTTCAGACAAGTTTCGTGCAACTGCTGTGCTAAGGAATGTTGTTAACCATCAAACAAGGTGAATGATGGCACAAAGATGCCAATTGGACATGTTTACGAAAGGAAGAATCGTTGGAATGATGGAATCCTCACGATCACAAACCGAAGGGTCTCGAATTCTGAATGTGGACCAGTATGTGATCTCAAGACTGTGGCAGAGGTTTCAAAGAACGGGAGATGTTACCCGACAACCAGTATCACGTGGACCAAGAGTCACAACCCCTCGCCAAGACCAATATCTGGTAATAAGTGCTCGACGTCAGAGGGGCAGTACTGTCAGAGCATTGGGTTCGGCGCTCACAGTCGCCACAGGAATACGAATTTAGAGACAAACTGTTTACAGGAGACTCAATCATGCTGGCCTGTATGCCAGAAGACCAGCAGTTTGCATTCCCCTCACGTCTGCGCATAAACGCGCTCGTTTGAACTGGAGTTTGAAACATCAACATTGGAGTGAGAGAGAGTGGGCCAATGTGATGTTCAGTGACCAGTCCCGGTTTAGTCAGAGTAATGATTCTCGGTGGAACACGTTTCGAACCAAGAAACATAAAGGAAAGACATTATTTTCCATCAAGGGGAGCAATGGTATGGGCAGGCATTATGATGGACGGCCGCACAGACCTCCATTTCTTTGACAGGGGGCCTGTGACTGCTCAAAGATACAGAGACGAAGTTCTTGAGCCTTATGTTCGATTGTTTTGAGGTGCTATCGGTCCTGACTTCATATTCATGAATGATAATGCGCCATGTCACCGAGCGGTGCCGATTGATGACTTCCTTGAAACGGAAAACATCCAGCGCATGTCGTGACCTGTGAACTCCCCTGATTTAAATACTATCGAGCATGTATGGGATATGCTCGGGAGACAAATTGCAGCCCTTTCGCACCCATCCAGCTCCGTTACAGAACTGATGAGAGCTCTCCAAGAAGCTTGGAACCGTTTGAGACCACAACTCTTTTATCATCTCATAGCAAGTATGGTAAATTGCTGTGCAGCGTGCCTGGCTGTCAGAGGTGACCACATGTCTTATTAAACTGCAGCATCAGTATTTTATTTAATGTTTTCTATAAAGTGTGAATCCTTGCTATGCTCAGTTTTCTTTCAAACTGCTACTTTGGATAATTAAATGATAATTATTATCATTCTTTTGATTTGCTTCCTTATTTTATACCCATTTTACACTCGCATATCACATTTCCCGCCATTCTGATTTACAGTTCCTTCTTTATTCACATAATTATCAATTATGCTTAACTTTTGGACACCACACACAGTGTAGTGTGTATTTCATAGTACCACTACCATCGGATGCTGCAGCAAAAGGACCTTCATACATGGAATAAAATATACTCTTTCCAACTAGAAGCTAGTTTATTAATGGCAGAAGATGTTTTGGTCCTTACACATACATACTGTTAGGCAAAGCCAAACTTGAGAAACTTTTTCCAAAAAAGAGGGCGAGCAAGATCAGCAACTATCAGAAGGAAAATTATGTTCTACATGAAAAGATATAAACAGTACTTCACCCCTGAATACATTTGACTGAATATTGTCCATGAATAAAAAACATGATTCAATTTTGAGCAACTGTTACTTGATTCCTTATTAGAAACATGCTATTGGAGTTCTCACCTGAAGATCATTACCATAATGATCCCACGAGAAAAGCATATCAATATGACATACATCACAAAATGCATATCCCCCACACTTTTTGGTACATGGTAATGTAATCGAATTCTTTTTATAACATTCTTTACAAATATATTTTAACTTTGTAACACCATATGGTATAAGCAAAATAATTGATGAAAGCAAATCATCCAGCTAAACAGAGTACAAATACGTGCAATGCAGAAAATGAGTAGAGTCAAGGCTGTCTTGATTCTACAGGCTGAGACAGTGACCCTTCTAAAAAGTGGTCACGTGGACAAAGGAGGGATGAGTTTTCCCCAAGTTTGACCATTACTTCACCAGTCTTCCATTAACGCTTGTGATATAGTGCTTTAAGTTACCATGTGTTTTAACATATGAAATGTAGTGAGCATAAGATCAGTCGCAATTAGCATTGGATATTAAGAAAGGTACGATATTCATATCATTGAAGAACTTTATTCTTGAGTCATTACTGAATTTATTTTTGAAGACATGGTATAATAAACTGAAGTTTTATGATAACATCCCTAAGTATTTGTAAATTAAGATATTTTTTTTTATATAAGAAATTAGTGTTTAAACTTCCATATATTTTTTTATATTATCAAATACTACTACCTTAAAAATTGTATTAATAACGTAACCTAAAACTCCACACATTTTGAAGTAATGCCTCGTTATTGTTATATATCCAACTGTTCATCTAATAAAATATATATCCCTACATTTACCCGGCGCTGTCCATCCTATTTGAATGAGATAACATAGATTAATATATTTCAGTGGATTGCTAAATATTCTTAATAAGGTAAATGTCTTTGAAGAAATCTGCTCTATTAATTCAGTTCCTTATCATGTTATGGCTGTTCAATCTTGATTAAAGTATATTGAAAATTGTAATGTAGGAAATTTTGCAAACTGAAAAACAATTGCGAGTTAAAAACGTGCTATCTTTGCATTCCGATAAATGTAGTATTATTTCACTGAAAAATTTAATTTCAAATCATTCAGGAAAGATATGTAATGTTTAAGTAGATATTAAGTATTCCATTTAAGTATTAAACATTTCAAATAAATTAGATATCTCAACAGAAGTGTATAAAGTTTTAATGTACATAAAGTGGGTTATTTCGTGCATAATATAAAATTCGGATGCTCTGATTTTAAATATATATTTGTTTTAGATAAAGAGATAAATTTCGATTCAGAAAATGCAAGACAAAAAATTTGAGACTTCTGGATAAAAGAGATTTGAAAATGCCTACAAATATTGTAAGGAAAGTCGTTTCAACACAATATTTCATTTTAATTTGCTAATATCGAAAACATTTGAATCAAAGTTTCTTACAGTTGATTGCCAGTTATCTTGCTTTACAAGCATAACAGAAGCTTATCTGGAATTACATGAGTTGTGGAATGTCTTGTATTCGTTTCATTCACCTTGTGTGAATTGTAACATACCTACATTTTCATATATTAAAAAAATATTCATTACATTCGGGAATATATGTTTAAATAATTATTCAAAAAAGCGCAGTGAAGAAATTTTAACTGTGAAGGATAACCGAAAAATAAAGAAATTTAAGGCCAATTAAATTGTTTTATATTTTTCTGCTTTATTTAAATCTTTAATTATCGATTCGGATATTATTCATTGTGCATGAATATACTAGTAATTAATTTTTTTATACTCTATACATTTTATGAACATGTTTAATTGTTTACATTATTTTAAGAAAAATTCTATTTATTTACTTTATTTGTTTAAATTATTTTCATAAAGATTTTAGCATTCAAAAAACGTAAAATGTTATTTTTTAATTTCAAAACTTTTGTTTGATTTTTAGTTGTTTTTACCGTAGCATATATTTAATTTTAATGCATAAAAATAATGTAATTAATAGTTTAAATAATATCATCACAATTGCAATAGATTCAAAATTTGAACCTAATCAGTATGTTGCCTCATAATTATATATTCCATGAAAAGGTTTTTTTTAGGGGTAAGTGTATTTACTAGTATATATATATATTTTTAGTGTATAATCTAGAATCTATATTTGCTATATAATTACTATGGTGCCTAAAACTGTTTGTGTCATTTCTATATATTTGTATATATTTTTGCATACATTTTTTTATATAATAATATGCTTCTAATGCTTTACTTTTCATATTTTCTTTGGAAGTAAATGTTTCTTTTTTATATTTTATTTCATTGAAATTATTTTATATTTTTCAATATTGGATGAATGATTTTAATTGAATATATTTTAACATACAATCCAGGATCTATTTTTGCTTTATAATTACTGTGGTGTCTGAAACTGTTTGTCATTTTTCTATATTTGTATATATTTTTGCATGCATTTTCATAATATGCTTCTAATGGTTTACTTTTCCTATTTTCTTTGCAAGTAAATGTTTCTTTGTATATTTTGTTTGCTTGAAATTATTTTATTTTTGAATATTGAATGAATGAATTATTTTAATTGAATATATTTTTAACATATAATCCAGAACCTATTTTTGCTTTATAATTACTGCAGTGTTTAAAACTGTTTGTCATTTCTATATTTGAATATATTTTTGCATGCATTTTTTCATAATATGCCTCTAATGGTTTTTTACTTTTCATATTTTTTTTACAAGTAAATGTTTCTTTTTATGTTTTATTTGATTGAAATTATTTTATATTTTTGAATATTGAATGAATATTTATATATAACATATTTTTAACATGTAATCCAGAATCTATTTTTGCTTTATAATTACTGTGGTGTCTAAAACTGTTTGCCATTTCTATGTTTGTATTTATTTTTGCATGCATTTTTTTTTATATAATTTTTTCTTTTGTTATGATTCATTGATTCTATGAGCACAAAAAAAAATAAGTCCTTTCACAGGAAAAAGGAACTCCAGCAAAATGTTTATGAATTCACGCGATTTTTTATTAATATGCCTCTAATGTTCTACTTATCAAATTTTCTTTGCAAGTAAAGTTTTTTTTAAATATTTTATCTGATAGAAATTATTTTACATTGAGTCAGTTTTTTTCTTAAGATTTTTCTTCTACCGTTATGAGCCTGCCTTTCACGAGTGATATTTTCCCCTTTTCCGGGAAAATATTAGACATCATTCTAGCGTATTAATACATAACTTTCATCAGAAAATATCCAAGTGAGAACAAAAAAAAAAAAAAAAAAATCAATCAAATGTGGAAATAAATGTTGTAAGCTTTATATTCCTCACAAAGCGAGTGCACATAGAAAAGCATTCCCTCCTTTCGTGATGTCATATCGTGGCTGTCACGGCCTGATCTCTTCAAGATAGCCTTGGTAGAGTCCTAGTCCAGGGGTTCTATGAGTCAAAATAAAATATTGAAAAAAGAAAATTATAAATGTGTAATCGATGTGAAATAACATTTTTATGGAGCTTTTATAATCACTAGTATATATAAGAATTTTGAAACATTTTTTCTTTATATGTAGTACATTGTGAATATTTTATAGTTAACTAGCTGTACCCTGCCACAAGTTGCAGTGGCTCAGTCTGGTTAAAGAGAAAGCACATGTTTTCAATACGTTTAAAAATTTGCATTGGAGGTATGATTTTCTATTAAAAAAATGTATAAATATATACACACAAATTTTTACTTAACTGATATCATTTGTAATTTGTTAACCAAATACTTGGAAGTTATTACAACTTATCTTTGTCAAGTTATGAACCTGAACTTATTTACAATGTATTCATAGTGGAGACCTCAGGTTTGAAGATAAATTTTAAATGGCTCTACTCTGGATTCCTCGAGGACAATGGGTTAGTTTTACAATGCTTACGGATATTTCTGTAAAATCAGAGGTGTGTTCACAAGTGCACATTTCTCCAAACAATATAATTTGGAAACATGAATTGTATTTCCTGATGTTATATAGGAAAGGTTTTGATTCCGCAGTATATCTGGCAAGCAAAGTTTTTAATGGCCCTGGTGGTTCCCCAAGTTGAGGCAAGTGAGTGAATATTAACGTCCATTGTTCAGCTACACAAGGGCTTTTGGTCAAGTGACACAGATGACACCTGAGCTGGTATCCCCCTCTCCTAACTACCACACCACACCAACGGGAGGACGTTTGAGCTCTCGACAGATTTTACGTGCATCGCTCCCTACACAGCAGTCTTCAGTGTACTGGACAACTCCTGACATGCTACCACGATCTGATGCCAACAACTCCAGATAACCCTGCAATGACACAGACACCTGACTGGTATCCCCCTCTCCTAACTACCACACCACACCAACGGGAGGACGTTTGAGCTCTCGACAGATTTTACGTGCATCGCTCCCCTACACAGCAGGTCTTCAGTGGTACTGGGATCGAACTCCTGACATGCTAGCCACGATCTGATGCCTAGACAACTTGGATACCGCAGCCCCCCAAGTTGAGGCAGTTTAATTTTTTCAGGGGTACAAAATATTCCTATTGTTTCTCCCTTTAATTTCAGAGCACTGCAATAAGGATACTCTTCAGTCATTGTGCTAATGAGAACATGCTGGCTTAACCTATAATCCTCCACTGGGTTGTACCGGAATGCAAGGTGACTATTATTGTGTGACTGCTCCCCACAAAATCATGTTTGATGCTGATGTGTTGTTTCTGGTTGACATCTTTCAGCCATTCGCAGCCAAATGTGTTCCTTTTATTGAGAACAGAGCAGATCTGATGCTGAAAAACTAGAATGCTGTGCTCATAAATATGCATCCCCAAGCCTGGCTGCCTGTTGCTCTACTGCGCCCTCAGCATCTGCTTATGCCATTTTTTGTCTGCTTTTCTCATTTGCTGATGCCCACCCGTCGCCCTATTTTTGCCTTGTAAGTATGACAATTTAAGCTTGATTTTCTGCACCGCATTATTTTTTATGTAGTGAAGCTAACTGACCACGCTTAAGAAGAGAAAAAAAGTTAAAACAAAAACCTATAAAATTTCAAAATATTAAAAAAAAGAAAAAATCAGAAACAAAAAGAAAGGAAAAAAATAAAAAAAATGCTAATGAAATATTTAACTTCTATTGTACATCAATTGACACAGCTCAATTCCAACGCAATGAGGGGCTGAAGATATTTTCAGTCAAATACGCAAGAAAAATTAAAATATAAACACAGATTTCGTAGCAGAAATCTACGACAAAGTATTGATAATGATGGAAGATTTTCACAATTCACTATTTGATTAGCATTAGCAATTGTTATCAACAAATTTAAAGGCCTATCTTTAAAACAGAGTGGCTTATATTTAGACACAGACTGCTTCACACATGGACAATTATTTGGTGTCTGGGTATTTAAATATTAGCATCACTGCACAGCCAAATTGCTGCCATGCAAATCACACCATTTTCCATCCAAATCTGATTATTTTTTTCATAAAAAATATTAGAATCTTATTTGTTTAGATAATAAGGTGCAATATGCATGGCACCAATTTTATTATGGTGATGCTAATACATAAGAACCGTTGTGCATTCCAGAGCAGCAGTCACCAATTGGTGAGAAATTTTTGACGGTCCACTGAAAAATTGAGATATTATTTACCCATTTGTGAAGATTCAGTTTAAAAAAAGATGAGCAACAAAAAACATATTATGGATTATAATTTAATAAAAACTTCTAGTTACCACTTTTAGCAAATTTCCTGAGTTAAGCAATTTTTTTCAGATTTTCCATCGAAATTTAAAAGTCAACTTGGGTAACCATAGTAAATTGGTGGCAAAACACTTCAGTCTGTTAATTGTAGGTTTGTTATTGCTTTTCATGAAATTTAGTTTCAGGTGTATGGAAACGTAAATATAGCTTTAGTGGTCTGCCATATTTATAAAGTTATCATTGTGTGGTTCATTAAGTGCTGAAGGTTGGCAACTGCTGTTCAAGAGTAGGCACACCAGACAATTTTTGTATCTTCACAGACAATAAAGCAACACAAAATGTCTACCCATAAGCATTGTAAAATTAACCCTTTGACCTCAAGAAGAGCCATTTTAAATTTATTTTCAAACTTGGCACCTCCCCACAATGTAAATAATTTTAAATTCATAACATAAGGACAAAAAAAAAAAAAAAAAAACCATAATAACTTGGAGTATTTTGTTAACAAATTACAAATGAAACCTGTTTATAGAAAAGTTTTGTTTATGTATATTCACACATATTTTATTTATAGAAAAAAGTCACACCTCATGTGCAAGTGGTTAAAAATATTAGAAATGCATGCTTTATCTTTTCTTTCCTTTAAACCAGACTGAGCCACAGGAATGCGTGACTGGGTACAGCAACCTATAACAAAATTAAATGTTAAAAAGCTATCAAAAATAAAACAGTTCCAAACAAAGGTACTTAGGTACAATTGCAACTATGTCAATCCCAATTTTGTATGTGTCGTACATGGTGAAAGGGCAAACATGTGCTTCCATTCATATAATGTTGCCAATACAGTTGCGATATGTAAATACCAAAACAAACATCAGAAAACCTTAATTTTTCCATTTCTATTTCACAGTGATACCAAATAAAATTTTGAAATCCCACAAAATAGATCCATTTTAAGTATAATGTTATTCTCCCAACTTTTAAAAATTTCAACAACTATTTAGTGGAAAAATTCACAACCATGCAAAAAAAAAAAAATTATTGTGTAAAAACAGTCATAGAATGGTTTTCCCTTGTTGAATGCATATTGCAGCATTTGGCGATGTTTTATGATTTTAGGTAAATGGCTGACTGTTAAAAATTATCTATTAATTTAATTTAGGATAACTGGAAAAAGATAAAACACTTGGAAGATTTCATTTGATATGCTACTCATTTGTGGAGAGGTTTTGAAATCACGCTAAACAGATCCATGGCATACAGAATTAAAATTAGTATTTTATACATAAAAATTATCTAAAGTATATATCCTGAGCTTAAAAATAAATTGAAATACAATACTAACATTAATTGACATAAAAAGAACTGAATATCTTTATCAATGCAAAAGAATAATTTGAAAAAATAATTACTATCTTACGACCACCTGCTTCCTCAACATGTATTTGATCCATCTGTCTGTATTGTGCTTGTTTGCTGATGCCTATTCCAATTTGATGTGCAATTACCCCCTTGCACTGCTTTTGCTTGCCCAGTGAGATGACCTCAGTTCGATTTTCTGCAATGCTATTTTACGTACTGAAGCCACACTTAAAAAGAAGGTAAAAACAAAATGTATAAAATTGCAAAACAGCTCTGAATGGGCCTTGTATCCAAATTCCTTTGGGGCCCTTTTTGAGATATGAGCACCATGTTAGTGGGGCTGTAGTAACATTAGTTGGGGCTCTTGTTGCTTGGTTGTTACTGCTGCATCATTGATACAACTGATACAGCAGTAGCTACGTCCCTGAGAAAAGCAAACCATAACAACTTCCAGTATTCTGTTAACAAATTACTAATGGAATCTGTTTAAGAAAATTATAATATAAACTTAAAAAGCAATCAAAAACAAAATAAGGTTCAATATTTTGATATATCAAAAAATCTTTCTTTTACCATTGGTATTTCAATAGTAACATCAAATGAAAGGTACTTAAGTATTATCGCAACCTATCAGCGACATTGTATAAAACGAAGCACATGATTGCCAATTCAGTGCATACAACACATGTGAAAATGGAATTGCCACCTTGGTGGATATCTTGAACGTTGGCAATTGTTATGATAATACATAAGTATCAAATGAAATTTAAAAAATTGTCTATAAAACAGAGAAAGAAGTATTTTTATTAGAAATCCAATTGATTAATTTTGCTAAATTTAAAATGCCTCGCGGAGGTAAAAAAGATTGTGTTAGAATTAAAAATGGAATGATTTCCAAACATTGAATGCATATCGTGGCATTTGGCGACGTCTTTTGATTTTAGGTAAATGGTCGATAGAAAAAAACGATGGAACAAAAAAGCAAACATAAAAATTATATAATGAATTAACTCAATTTAGGATTACTAGAGAAATATAAAATAGGCGGATAATTTCAATCGGAACGCTACTCGTTTCTTCAGATCAGTTGGCCAGTCTTATGTTATCGTCAAAACTACAAGAAATTTTAACCCCTTGTAGTTTTAATTGTTTGAATAAATTGTAAAGTTTGAAATGATTACTTATTTATAAATTATGTGCCTGAAATAATTATTTAAAAATAAGTTTAAGAAATAAGTTTAGACGAGTAGGACTTGTGATTGATTTACACAGTAAAAATAAGTTTACACGAGTTGGACTCGTGATTGATTTACGAAGTCAAAATAAGTTTACACGAGTCAGACTCGTGATTAATGCTTAAGGGGTTAACAACTGTTTGGCAGAAGAGAGTAAGAAGCGTACAGAAGTCATATAATTTTCATCTTCGCTCAGTACAGAGAAATAAACTTAGCTTAAAAATTACAGAAAAAAACATGATGTAAAAAATATAAGCATAATCGTAAACATCCAGCGATTATGCTATCAGATTGTTGCCAAAACTAAATTTAAGTTGTTGAAAGAATAATTTTTAAAAAATTGATTTATTCAGAAAATAAGTCTAATTACGAATCAAAGAACAAAAAATGGATAAATATAGCAATAAATAAACATACCTATAGTAAAAATATGTATTAATACCGAAAATACTGTGTGTAAAGTATGAATTTTTGCATTCAGAGAGAGAAGTGACATTATATGACGTCATAACACCAAAAAATCTCTTTAAATTTAAATTTAAGAAAATTTAGAGTGAATTTTGAAATAAAAAGTGCACAAAAACCTGTCCGGATTCAAATGCAAAAACATGTCAAAATTTTAGAGGAATTGGTCCAGTACTTTCAGAGATTAGCAGCTATGAACAAGCACACATTACATTTTTATTTATATAAATGACCACAGGTTTCATGAAATAATTTTGTACTCATTGGTGCAATGTTTTACAATTATATTTAAATTTCTAATGAAGAATGCACCTTTTTTTCGTTCATGGCAAAATAGAACATTTTAAAAAAAAACACCTAACATTTCTTAAGAGAATATTTCCCAGAAGAAAAAAAATATGCATGAATGAGGGGTCGATTCAAGTACTACAATAAACCAGAAGTTTTGCCAATGAAAGAAAAGAAACAACTTATCAATATATTCAACGTTGCAATCTAAATTTAAGCAAAATCAGCTTCTGAAATTTAGGTTGCAAATTCACGCAGAATACACAGGATACTTCAGACAGCTATAAACACTTCAATGCTATTCTGAACAAAGTTTTAAGAGAAAATTCTTTCTGAACGTAAGAGGCAACAACAACAACAAAAAATATAGAAACAAATTAAACTCGGAATACGAAATGAGACTTCAGCTAACTTCAATGAGACTAGACTTTGTGAGTTTTTGTTTAAAAGATTGCACACATAATGCAGTTACTAAAAATAATGTCCTAGTAAATGACAACTAGAGCACAAATTAATATTATTAATGAGTAAATTATAATAACATTATAAACTAAAAAATTTTTAATAACAAATACTTTTCTTTTATTGTTTTTACATAAAGTATGTATAAAATGTTTATAGGTACTTTATAGATTTGTTTACATGGACAAAAATTGCCTGCAAAATACCAGCATTAACCCTCTCTAGACATGACGAGTCAGCATTTTACCGGTTTTTCAGCATTTTAGATTTGTTTACATGGACAAAAATTGCCGGCAAAATACTAGCATTAATCCTCTCTAGACATGACAAGTCAGCATTTTACCGGTACAATTTTTGTACCTGCTTTGGAGCAGGGCAAAACTGGGGAGAAAAACGAGTTTGTTTTCAAATTTTCCCACAATGCATTACAACCGAGAATCATTTGTACAACACAGATTTGTAGAATCTGCACGTAAGACAACAGAAGAAATTAGTCATAATAAAGAGATACTAAAAGTAAAATGTAAAGCTAAAAATAAATTAAAAAGAAAAGTAGAATGCGAAAAAATGTAGAGTTTGATTAATTTATATTATTTGATAATATTTAATAAGTTGAAAATATCTCTAATAGTATATAAAAGCATTCCAATGGATGAAAAATTTATACTCAAATTAAATAGTAACAATGAAATAACCATTTTTAGCTACATAATAAATAAATCTGCATGTCTTTATACAAGCAAAGTAATAAACATGAATGCAGAATAAATGTAAAAATTATATTTATTTTTTGACAAAAATTAATTTAATTTTATGTTAAAAATATTTTTAACTTTATATGAAAATATTCTAATGGATTAAATCTTCAATGCTACTGTATAATTAATTTGTGTGTAAATTTAAGGTATAATTTTTATTTTTTTGTTAAATAAATTATAAATTTAAATTGTACAACCATAAGTTTTATATCTACATCTCTTTGAGTAACCAAAGTAAGAAACTAAGTATGTGAAATAAATAAATTTCTTTTTTTGACAATATCTAATTAGTTCAAACTATGTTCTTGATAAAAAAAACCTTGTATAAAAACATTCCAATGCTTCAAATATTAAATTTACACTCAAACAAATTTTAGAGGAACATTGATTTCATCATTTTAGTGTCATAATAAATAAATTATAAACATACATTAAATTATAATTTTGAAATTTTATCAAATATTTTATATCTCTACATTTTTTAGCACAATAGAAATTGATACATATTTGTGAGTCTAGGATCTGATTGTAAATTACTAATTTTTTCTAGTCATCCATTGCAAAAAGCAAAAAAAAACATAAGAAACAATGTGGCTTCTGAATAAGGCAGCAGCAAAGATTCAGGACGATAATCGCCATGGTTATACTGTATAGCCCACGAATCTATCAACCAATCACCAGATTCTCATATAAACAGGCTGAAAAAAATACCAATAAAATGCCAGCTTTTCTCCTCAACCTCATTTTGCCAGGTATTTGTGGGTTTGCATGTAAACAGGGCCTTTGATATACTCTTCTAAGAGTGTGTGTCAAACGAAGTTTTCTGTTCAGGGTTCCATAGATCAAAAAAGTTTGAAGACTACTGCTATAGAGAAAGGGGGGTTGGGATTTGTTTGCCTATGAATTGCAGTTTTGAATTTATTAGGAACCAATAACTATAACAAAACAAGGTATGCAGGAGGTAAGACAAATATTCAACATATTATCTAATCATTTTGAATATAAAATGCTAAATAAGAGCTGAAAGGGAGAAAATAGTGGAAAGATGATGATAGGAAGCGAAAATGCATTAAGATGAACAATCTAGGCCTAAAAGTATAATGAACAGCTGAAAAACATAAATGTAACATGCAAAGAGCAAAAGTTGGCAGGTATGTGATCAAACTAAATAGATAAAAAAAAGTCTAACTGGAAGAAACTTCATTTTTTAATCCAGAAATTTGACAAATAAAATTTTTTACTCATACAAAATCATATGCCTATAAAAAATATCACTCACAATTATCAAGATGAATTATGTAACTTAAAATAAATTGGTAGAATTTATAATCAAAATAATAAAGGCAAGCAAAGAAAAAAAATGTTACAAATAAGAGTTAACAATAGAACAAAATTATATTCTTTTTGGATGTCTTAGTTCTTGTACATTTATATTGCCTAAACCTTTTATTTTTTTCAATTCTTACCAATATTTTTTCTCATTAAATTATTTTATTTAATTAATCTTATATTTTGCAACATAACTTTTACAAAATACCTAGAAAATATTAATCACTTTTATAAATGATGACCTTTACAATAATTTGTAAAAAACAGAATGAGTCTGTGGCACCACCACTCTTTCAGCCATATAGGCAGCGCTGCCATTCACTGTAAATAGTTTTGCATACTATAAATAATTAATACTATTTTAATTTCATTGTTTTGTATATATATTGGTGTTAATTTAATAAACTTGCCTTTGCTTACGCATCGCTGTTGCGTGCTTTAGCAGAGTATGTGGGTTAGCATTGCCCCCACATAATCACGTCCGGGTCACCATTATGAACATTGAAATTAAAATAGAGGTAATTATTTATAGCATGCGAAACTATTTTACAGTGAATGGCAGCACCGCCTATATGGCTGAAAGAGTGGTGGCGCCAAAAGTCAATGAGCATGAATGTTAGTTAAAAACTAATTAAATGTTCTCAATGTGATCAAAGTTTAAAAAATAACTACATCACACTTATGCAACAACATATTATGTATAAAAAAAATTCTTTCCTTTTAAGCAATGAATTATAAAACTAAGATTATACATATGTAATGCATATCCTTCAAAAAAGAACTAAACATTTTGAGAGAAAAAAGACAAAGTTCACATAAACAGTAAAAACATAAAAAAATTTAATAAATTACAAAAATAAATAAATAAGAAAGTAATTCTCACTAAAAATTCACATTAGAGAAATTTTATGAAAGAAATATCTTGTTCCACCAAAAAAAGTTTAACAATGAATAATTAAAACTGCAGCATGAATTGTAGATATTACCTGCTGAGCATATGAAATAGAAACATCTTTTTTTGGTGAAATGGTTTTTATCTCTAAGGCCCAGAAAATGAAAAAAAAAGTAAATTATACCAAATATATATATAGTTAATTACTTTCTACTAAAGAGACAGAAATCATTAGAACACTAAAGATAAATGAAACATTCAAAAACAGATCATGGAATTTAAAATTGATATTAGAATTTTAAAATATGGATGCGTGTGTGTGTTTTCTTCCTCCCATAATGTGTGTGTAAGTATTAATATATTAAATTGCAAAAATTCTATTTTATTGCTAAGCAATAGGTAAGCATTCAACAATAAGTCAAAGGATAGCAACAGTAATGCTATCTTTTGCTACCCATTCTTCAACTTAAGACTGAGTGCATGGTTAAACATAATTTCAAAGCATTGACCTTTGTTAACACCACTGGGTCCAAAATAAGGGGGAAATAACAGGTTTGTTTTGTAAATACAGATTAATTTATAAAAACATAAAAAAACCCATAATCTTATAGCATAAGACAGTAAAAATAATTTACCTACTTAACAGTATGAATTTTAAAATGCTAAAATTAATTTGTAAAATTAATTAACTGCTAAAAATCAAAAGTAACTATAAGTAGTACACCAACTTCCCTGTAAACAGCCAAAACAATGGTAACCACAGGATAAGATTCTCATGAATATTCTTCAAAGAAAGCAACAGTATATTACAGGTCCAAAAGGGTTAGAAAATATAAAAATATTAAAAAATGTAATTTAATTATTTTTTTAAAAGGGAAATTGTACAGAAAGTAAAATTAATAAACTCTCTAAATTTAAAAATACAAAACAAGTTAGCTGATTGTGCCATTTAAGATAAGCTAGAGTTTAAAAAAATTACAAGATGTACATGCAACTCATATACAACTCAAAAAAATTAGGTCAGAACATGAATTTAAAGAAATTTAACTGATAATCAATGTAAAGCAGCGGCGTAACGTACACCCCCGCACTCCAGGGGGCCCAAAGCCTGACTGACACTCTTTATGTAGATTTTCTCAAAATTCGCTTTGCATTTTTTAAAATCGAATTTTTAAGTGATTTTCCAATTGGCGATCTAACGTCATTCATAATCAAAACTTAATACGCTCATTAGATATCTTTAATTCTACAGCTAAATCAAAAAAGATTTTTTTATTTGATGTAATCCAGGTAAAGAGATACCTTTCTTTAGTGGGTTTTCTTTTTTCAAACCTAAATTACTAACAAATAAAAGAAAAGTCAGACTGAGAATCGGATAAAATGCTAGGGAGATATAAAAATTCATCACATTTTTTTACTGTATACATTACATTAACTGTAGGCAGAAGGAAAAAAAAGACAATTTACTTTTTAAGAAGCAGCAGAGTAAATTACTGGCATCTTTAGTCCCCCCCTCCCCTGTGTTTCAATTTCATTTAGCGAAGTCGTAAATAACGTACATCTGTTACGCTTTTTTCACGTGAAATAGTATTACGATACTTGGAAAACCATAGAGAGCATTTAAATAATAATTTGGTCAGATTTATGAGTATTCAATTAAATAAAGCATAATGAGAAACGTTTCACAAAATTGCTTTTATATAGAACAGACATCTGTATTTTTATATTCAATGCACTTAAATTTAGGGTGTGTTCCCTTTCTTTTTAAACATTTCCATCTCTCTTCTCGCTTTAATTATTATTTTTTTTTATCAGAATTAACCCCTTCTCTGTCGGCGTCGCATCTCATACGTTTGGCAATTTCATGCCTGTATAGTCGGCGTCGCATGTCATGCGATGAAGGAAAAAATTACATCACTGAAATTGAATTGGTCGCTACGCAGACGCCTCTGTGAATTCTGCGATTATTTTTTGTATTTCCGAATATTTCTAAGAGTTGGCGCAACTAGTACTACTTTTTTTACAATTTTCCAAGCAAGATTTCCCGCTCGAACCAAAACAGAATCATTTTGTACTTTCTATAAATTCGCTCTTGCTAGTGTAATTTTTACACGTCAAAATTGCTTTTATGATAGATTCGGAGAGTGAGTCTGAGGACAGTGAATTTAATATTTCTAATTCGAAAGATGATAGCTCTGATTTATCAACTGATTTTATTTTTTCTGAGTCTAGTGAATCTGAAGATGATGATATAAGCTCAGCGAGGATGTGGAAAGAGAAAACAGTGTGTCCTGCTACTCCTCGTTTTGATTTTACAGAAAACCCTGGAATATTGGTAAACTTTAGTGATGATAATTTGATTCAATATTTTGAGTATTTTTTCGATGGTTCTATGTTCCAGCTGATAGTGGAGGAAACTAATGTATATGCTGAACAATGCTTTCATTCCCAGAAATCTAAAATGCATTCAAAGCAGCGGGAATGGCGTGCAACTTGTAAGGAAGAGGTCAGCATTTTATTATGTATTTGGATCATGCAGGGCATAGTAAAAAAGCCAGTTGAACAGTGGTATTGGTCAAATGATGAAAAATTGTTTACCCCTTTCTTCCGAAATATTTTTTACATAATTTTAATAGTTTTTTTACGTACATATTTTTTGTGTCACTTTTATTTCTCAAATATTAACCTCAAAGCAATAACATAAATAAATATAGTATCAGAGTATATTTTCTTAAGCCTAAATCTAGATGCATTGCAGTGAAAACTGGAGATCAGTAGATGAGATATAATATATTGGACCACCCGTAAGTCTAGAAAAAACTGCTGACAAAAAAAAATTGCATTTTTAAATTTAGACTAGAGTACATATTAAATTTCAGCAATAAAAAAAAATGTTTTGTTTGGACCGGAAATTCGAAAAAAAATCCGACAGAGAAGGGGTTAAATATTCTGGTTCAAAAAATGGTATTTTGTCAACAAGACAAGAAGAAATGCGACTCTAAAATGATGGAGTTAAAAAAAAAACTTTGAATGTTTCTCAAAAACGAAAAATTCGAAAGGAAAAGGAGTATAATAATGAAATGTGCAAAATTGGATAAAATTTTAATATCTGCCAGTACATAATCTTGTGCAAGTACTAGTCATTGTTATGCTAGTGAACCTGATTAACAAATCATGGAAATAAAAATTAATTCACAAGAAAAAAAACGCAGTTTTGGACACTTTAGCTAATAAGGATACTCTATCTAAAGAAAAGGAGTCATAAAGAATAAGGTAAGCGATATTTTTTTCTTTCACAAGAATTTGAAAACGAAAATTATTTTACAGTTTTCATGTCTTTCTTAATGTATAGTTTTTATTTCAGTTACCAGGTTATCTTTCGACTGTTGTTAGAGAGATTTTCCATTTTTATTAATACCATAAATACTCTCTAATGTTAAAGGTTATTAACTTTGTTTATTCAGACTCAGGTTGATTTTGTATTCAGTTATAAGTTTAATGTTTAAATATTTTTAGATGATGTGTATTGATACATTATGTTTGATTTTGTAATCCTTTGTAAGATCTGGCTTGGGGCTTAAAACTTGACCATGCGAGGGGGGGGGGCCTTATTATTTTCCGTTACACCACTGCAGCTATTAAATAGCTCATTATCCTTTTTAAGTAATTTTTATAGTTACTATTAAAACAGTGAACGCAGACTTTTTCTACTTGATTGTATCACTGTAAACCTGTTTTTATTTTAAAAGATATGAAAACAACCCGAGTTTACTTTTGTTATTCTCAATACTTGAAATGGACTAAATAAAATATAAATAAAAAATTTTTTTTTCAAATTCCAGTTTTTAAATTTTTTTTGTTGTTTTGTACGCAGTAGTAGATAAACGCAGACTTTTTCTAGCAAGTAACTTGCAAGTAAACTTGCCACCATACATAGCAGAAATTATTCAAATGATTATGCAACAATTTCTTTTTTTTTTAAATATTTCTAATGGGCTGCGGATTGATGTTTTACCATTGCAGAACTGGTACATTCCAAGGGAGCTTGTTATCTCTTTTTAGTGCAGCACCATATAAGCAGATACCAGTTGCCGCAAGTAATTTTGATGCCCAGTTTCCTCTACAGATAGACACCTGAGCTTTGACGATGCGAACCTGTACTAGGATTTAATTTTGCTGAGAGCACCCAAACCAAACACACTCTAGGGATCTTTTACATGCTGTATAAACCTATGACATGGCTGCTGTCGATTTTCAGCATCATTACAATCCATTGACTTGGAACAGGATCAAACCCGTAACCTTAGCTGCAGAAAGCCAGCAACAAACCAACCACGCCACCAGCTGGCTTGTTCATGCAACAATGTTTTGAGAATAACATTATGTTACTTTACTATTCCTGGCTACATTCATTTTGAACAAGAAATGCATCAAAAATTCACTAATCCACATAAGACAAATGAACTTAGACTGAAGAAGACAAAAAGAATAAAATAATTAACAAAATGAACAAAACAATTGACACCAACACAATTCAACACATACTAATAATCCTCCGGTGCTTGTTTCTTTTTCAAAGAATAACACTGTGCTGCCATCAGGTGATGACTAATATACAGGGTGTCCAGCCTTAATGTGAGCCAATAGCTAATTCCCGAACCATGCGGTTCAGATATGCACTTCCAATTTGAAAATTGTTTTAAAACAGGTAAAGAATGTTTTTATGTACTTTTCGAACCAAAAAACTCATTTAGAAAAAAATTACAAAAATTAATTTTTTATACGGTTCCCAGATGCTATCACTTTTATTTAGGAAAAGATGCAGTACACAAAAACAAAGTAAAACATAAAGTTTCATTTTATTACGATATAAACTGGCCAAATTATGGAACTTTGAAAATCATACATTATATCCATTTTCTCGGCAATTTTCAAGAAGCTAGTAAGGGGCCGTCTCCAAAGTGAAATTAGTTGGAACTCTGTTAGGAAACTTTCCCTCTTGCACGCCACTTTCATGAAAATCATTTTTAAATTTAAAAGCATACGTTAATAATACAATAATTGAGTACTTAAGAAAAACAATTTATTCTGTGTACGTGTAAAACATAGAAAAAATAAAATATTTTGGATGCAGAAAACATTTCAAAAGCAGTTCCAAAAAAATAGACTTATATGCTGTGGCTTCAGTCTGATTTGCTGATCATGACGAACGTTAAAAATCTGTTGTGTAGTCACTTGCAATTACATACAGTCGTATTCTAATATTACGAATTCCAGTATGGGAGAACGAGCTGTATACAAATGAAGAATACTGCGAAATGGTACTGTTTTATGGGCAGTGTAATCGAAATAAGAGAGAGAGGGCAACACTTTATGCCATTAAATTTCCCACTCAAAGCCATCCATCTTATTGCACAATTGCCCGTGCTGTTCAGCGCTTGTATAAAACTGGGAGTTGTCATAGACATATTCCCTTGTCTCGTGCCTTCACCATTAATTAAGTTAATTTGGTCATTCTGATATAATAAAACCACTGATTCATGATTGGCACATCATTCTACATTATGCTATAATTTGAACGGCAAATCATGTATTATTTTGCTGCTATTTGTTAAAACAAGGTGTATTTCTTTGGGTACAAGTTGTATTTCTTAAGTTTAATTTTTATTGTTTGCCATACAGAAATACAAATTGTCAATCTATGATGTTTACTATGTTTTTTTTGCTCTTTCTGTAGATAGTGAATTACTGTTCTCTAAACTCAATTTATATACGACCTCTTTTTCTGAGCAACTCAAATGCTTCAAATTTATGAAGGCATAACTCGGCCAGTTTTTATCGTAATAAACTGAAACTTTTTGTGTTAAGTTTGTTTTTGTGTACTGCATCTTTTCCTAAATACAAGTGACAGGACCTGTGGACAGTATAAAAATTTAATTTTTTAAATTTTTTTGTAAATGGGTTTTTTGGTTCGAAAAGCACGTAAAAACATTCTTTTACCCTTTTTAAAAACGTTTTTCAAATTGGAAGTGCATATCTAAGCTGAACGGTTCGGGAATTAGCTATTGGGTCACATTAAGGCTGGACACCCGGTATAATTTCGCATTCTTTCAATACTGAAACAAAAACTAAAGCTTCTTTAACCAAATTAAAATTTTTAAACAAAAATTAGAATGAAAACATGCATTGCTATTCACTTTATTCATTAATTTTTTTATTGTAAAAGAAAAATTGGAAAAAATTTGAACAATTTATATTTTAAAACAATATTTCTGAAAAAACCTGATATCAGGGATGGGCAAATAGTGAACTGCATTTGCAGCTTGCCATGACAATAATGAAACAAACAGAAAATGTTCCCTTTCTGGGGCAACATATATTTATGAGAAAAGTTTTCTTGTGCATGGAGATCAACCAAGTTGGCAGACATTAACTTGCAGGCTGTGAGGAGAATTTCAACCAGCAATCTCACTTGATTTTCACAAAAAAAAATAGTAGATAAGTCTCATTAAATTGATTCTAAAATTAAATGAGCATGCAGCTAAGGATATGAAATTAGCATAATAAAAAGATTAAAACTGCCATTATTTTATTTTATATTTATTGATTGTTGTGATACAATTTATACCTTTTCTTAGATACTAAGTAATGAATGCAATCATTTTAAAAAGGTGTGACCCTACTGTATGCTCCTGAATGATATTTCAGATTCTACATGAAAATATATATATATGAAAAATTACATTTCAATCTGCATGCAAAATGAATAATATCGGGTGTTTCTAAAAGAATATCAGAGTTTTAAAGCTTTATAGTATTTATTACATACTGTATGACAAATGGGGCTCACCTTGAAAATTTGTAAGCTTGTAGGTAAAACTGTTTCAGTTACTCTTTCATTCAATGTATGAATTAAACTGGTTAGTTACATGTAATAAATACTATAAAGCGTTAAAACTCCAATATTCATATTCAGCACACAGCATTTTGAAATGATCCTTTTTCTTACCAAGATTCCTTTTCGAATTCAAGTGTCTAATAATTTATTTAAAATCACTTTTTTCACTACTATGCATTTCATAATATACAAGTATATAAAATTTTATAGATTAGAAATGAAAGATGAATTATGAAAAAAGATGAATGATTTAGAAATGAAAAATATATATATATATTTCCAGCATTTGCTGTTAACATCTTAGGAGGAAATGAGAATTTTTTACATCTAAAATGACATTTAAAACTGACAATTTTAGAGCAGAATTTTACAAAATTGGGCATTTAAGGTTATTTTACAATGGGAAATTAGTCATACAAAAGAAGGGCATCCATGATTAAGTTCTTTCTTTTTAGAAACCAATTATTTCAATTTATTTCATTTGAAATCTATTACTACAATAATTAAGCTACATACAACAGTTATATTCATTTTGTCCAGCTATGATGAGAGTGATAAGTTACTAAAGATGATTTTTCTTTTAATTTCAAATAACAGATCACTCAATATAGCTTAAAACATTTAATTACAGTTCAAAACAACCATCACTTATAATTTGACACCATTTAATGTAAGAAAAATCTGATTTTGAAAAAAGAAGACAAATAGTTTTTGGTACAGCATTTTTCTAACGAAATATAATACATTTCACACAAGTGTAAAATCCAATGTGCTGGTAAATTTTAAAGAGTTGTTTCTTAGTGAAGTCCATAAATCAATGAGAGCTTCAGCTAGGAAAATAATCAATGAATTATGCATATTTTATGGAAAAAAATCCAGATTATCCCAACAGATAAGTAAATTAATAATATACTTCTGACAATGACCTTTTGATTACCAGTAAGTAATTATTACAAAATTTTACCAATTTCTTGTGTGGAAAACAATTAGAAAATAAGCAATTTTACATTCTAGCTTTTGAAACATAAGGTTAACAGGCGACCAGAGAATTCTTACTTGAAAGTATTGGAGTAAATAGAGATAAAAACATGTTCGTTATTTTCTTTTACCTTTTTCTTTCATCATATTATCTGTTGTTATTAAGTAACTGTTCCTGATATTTATGCTGCAGAGTTTATAATTGCATCATTATTTTTGTAATTAGAAAATAAGGTATTTTAAGGTTATTTTGCCACAGTGTTTATAATTGTAAGATTTATTTTTGCAACAAGAAAATAAGGTACTTTTTCCCACATACTTTTAAAATTTCTGAATAAATAAAACTCTAGATTTAACCTGGCTACTTCTAGAATTTTTAAGCAATTGTTTTAAATATCATTTTCAAAGAATAGCTTCAAGCTATTTGTCCAAAATTACGATTTTGTCAGAACTGTAGACATATACCTAAAGGAATATATGTACCACAGGCTGAATACAGTTAATCAATATAAAGTTCAAATATAGTTGAAACAAGGACATAACCAAGCATTTTCAATTTAAAAATAGCATTTCCAAAATAACATTTCAGGTATGAAATGCTACATATAGACTAGTTCTACTTGTTTTAAAAAAAATATAGGAATAATAGAATATAGGTTACAAAGATTTTCATTTTGTAACTTTTGTATGCCAAAAACATACAATACTTTTACATTACTTGAAACTAATAATATCCCCAAGTTTTTTTTCTTCTTTTTAATAAACATTTAAAAAGCAAAATGAAGTAAAAATGAAAAATAAAAAAAATTCTGAGTTTTAAAATCAATACAACTTTACATAACTAAATTCTTACAAAATGTAAAACATATTTGATCAAAAACATTTTAAAATAATAGCCAAAATATTAATCAAATTTAAAAATTTCTTCATCCACTTTAAAGCATCAACCTACTTAAATTTTAAAAAGTTTTCATATCCTAAAAACTAATATAAATACTACTTAACATTTCTTTTTATCAAAATTTGATTTTTTCAAACTTTTCATAAAATTTCCAAGATTCCACAATCATTTTATAATTTACTTTAAAAGATAAAACCCATTTCTCATGACTAAATACAAATATTTAGGATGAACTGGATACAAAGGAGGTGAATTAATTTTTTTTTAACAAAAAAAGAAAACTTTATTGAAAACTATGGAAAAAGTATTGGATTTCTTTTAATGCATCAAACTCCTTAAATTAAATATAAGAAAGTAATACATGTAATTTAGAAGTTGAATTTAAATTACCACCAGATATTTCTGCCTAGATATACCAGGAGTGGCTGTTAAATATTGTGACTGATGTCGTTACAGAAAAAATAAGCATGCACCTATTGCCAGCATCCAAAAGATACTATTTAGTGTGAAGTCTTCCCTTTCGAATGCTGTGCCTCTTGTTCTGGAAACAAATCTATTTAATCATAGTCTTTGTCTACATTAGTTATTTTTTTGCTTCACCAGAAAAATGATAGGTGTAACAACAGAGCAATGAGCTGTTGTGAAATTTCACATGAAGCTTGGAAGAACTACTACTATAAAACAATTTATTGAAAGAAGTGAATGGCAAAGGTTTATTGCCTGCAAGTGTTTTTAAATAGTTTAAGTATTTTCAAAATGGCAGAGAAGATGCTGAAGATGATTCATGCCCTGATTGCCTTTCCCCATCAAACTTGGATGACAATTTTTAAAAATTGGCAACCTTGTTCAATCTGACAGTCGGTTAAGAATTTGTGCGATTAGTGAGACTGTAGGAATTGACAAAGAATCCAAACAGCAAATTTCACATAATAATTTTGGAATGCAAAAAGTGTATGCCAAAATAATACCTACAATTCTCCCATTTAAACAAGAAGCTAGCAAAAATGTTTTCCCTGACACTTTGTTTGCCATTGAAAATGACCCAAACTTAATGAAATTGATAAAAATGTGTGGCAAATCATGGTTTTTAACTTATGATCCTGAAACAAAGCATTAATCCAAGCAACGGAAAAGCCCATCTTCACCGGAGCCAAGAATGCTTAAAGGAGCAAATCAAAATTCAAGGCAGTAATGATTATTTTTTCTGATCTTCATGGAATTGTGTATCTTCATTGGTTTTCTGAAGGTTCAAACTATAATCAGCATTACTACCTTCACGTTTCTGCTGAACTTGGTGAAAGATTATTGAAGAAACAACACGAATTGTAAAAGAACAAGCCTTGTGTTCTCCATTAAGACCGGCTCATTATGCATTGTCCATCAAGAGTTTCTTGTCAAATACGGCATCCCAGTAGACTTCATTTTATTCACTGAATATTGTACCATGCAACTTCTATCTGTTCTCAAATGTGAAATCTGCAGTAAAAGGAATATAATTTGAGTCTGTTGAAGCCGTGAGAGAGAAAGCAGCATGTGTTGCCACTCCTAATAAGTTCAACATTTCCTGTTTTATATTATTTAATAATTGTTTCGCGTTTGTTCATTAATTGTTTGAAATAAATCTGATATACATTCAGAATAAGTGAAATGATTCGAGATTCATACAGAGAAGAGAATGAGGCTGAAGTAAAAACAGAAGCTGATAATGAGGCTAAGTTAAGAGCTAAAAGAACTTATTTACACCATCTGTTTTCTGTAACAGCTAATTCTTTTGATGATATTCATTGTAGTATGAATAGTGAAAAGAACATTGACATTCAGTTCAGTTAAGTTTGTGAAAAAGCAAAACGTTTATTTAAAGTAGATCAGGAAATTGAAGAAATAAATAATTTTACTGACGAAGAATATGATACAATGGAATTGTATACAGGGACAGATTTACTGAAATAAGGGTTATATACGAGAAGAATTATAACAAACATGATGAAAATAAATCTGGAATTTCAAGTGAGATTGCACCGGATAATTTAAAAATCCCTAAATTTAGTTTAAAAGAGTATGATCTTATGCTTAGATCATGGATTGAATTTTGGGGTCAGTTTTGCCAGGTTCATGAAGATAAAAACTTAAGTGAAGATAAGTTCCAATACCTACTTTCTTTGCTAAAACCAAAAACTACAGCACATGATATTGCTGAAAGTTATCCTTCTTCTAAAAGCAACTATTTAAAAGTTATTGACCAGTTAAAGTCTCGATTTGGAAGAAAGGATTTACTGATTGAAGTTTATATTTGGGATCTTTTGGCTTTAGGGAATAATAAATCAACCATAAAGTTAAATGATTTATATGATAAATTTGGTTTCAATTTACGAGCATTAGAAACACTAAATGTGACAACATCAAATTATGCAGCAATGCTGTATCCTGTTGTGGAATCATGTTTCCCGGGTGATGTCTTAAAGGCTTGGGACAGACACTCAACAGAGAGGTCCCAGAAAATCTAGCCCTTGAAAAGGAAAAGGTTCTCGAAAACTTGATGACATTCCTACGTCATGAAGTAGAGGGAGAAGAACATCGTATTTTAGCAAAAAATGGGTTTGGAAGTATAATGAACCGAACAGAGTCTCATAAACAAGTTCAGCGAGATGAACCTACAGCTAGTACACTAGTAGCAAATACATATGCAGAGAAAATAAGCTGTATATTTTGTGACCGCCCTCATTCAAGCTAGGATTGTCAAAAAATGTCAAACAAGAGCTACAAAGACTGAAAATCGGAGGTTATATGTCGAAGATGCTGCTTTGTTTGCCTTAAACCTGGTCATATGGCAAATAAGTGTCACAGTAGTGTGAAATGCTTGATTCGTGGAAGGAGACATTACATGTTACTTTGCTCAGATTTACGCAAAGAAAATTCTTCTTCATCAAAGGATAAAGAGATCAATGAAGAGGAAAACCCTACAGAAGCTTTGTTGACAAATATTCCAATAGAACAAGAAGTATATTTGAAAACAATAATGATCAGACTACGTCACAAGGGTAAAGAAATCTGTGTATGCGCCTTGCTGGATGATGGCTCACATCGCTCATATCTTGAAAAAGATTTAGTTGAAGAATTAAAACTGTGTCCTTCGGGTAAAGAAATGCTTTCGAAAGGACTGTTTGGTGGAGGAATTTCTCCAGCTGCTGAGCATAAGAGATATACAGTACAGTTGAAAGTTTAGATCGCAAATATTCAAATAAAATGTTTCTTCTCGATCAACCCAAGATTAGTTCAAAGCTACCTAGAATATGTGATGAATCACTACTTGCTGATCTGGCTTCTCGAGGGATAAAATTAACAGACATTGGAAAAGATATACTACCTATAAGAGTTCTTCTAGGAGCAGACATAATAGGAAGTATTTTGACCGGAAGAATTGAGGTATTTCCATCAGCAGTTTCAGCCATAGACTTTACTCAGTTGGAGAATTTTAGGACTTGGATGGAAAAAGCATGTGGTTAATATGGTCACGTTAAACCTACAAAGTAATGAGCTGTCGAGGATATGGGATATAGAAACCGATGAAATTTACTGCGTCGGTCCTCAAGTTGACATGGTAGACAGTGGAGTTGTTAGGAAGAGAAAATCGCTTTCAGTTGTTAACAGTACATATGATTCAGAGGTTTCTGTTCCAAGCCCTCCAGCTCCCAACCCTGTGGCAGAGGTTTCATGGCCGGTGAAACAAACATGTTGCAGTTGGCAAATAGTTCCAACTGGCAATAATTTGAACTTGTAGACTGCTGTAAATATTAACCAGTGCTATAGACTCTAAATTTGACTTTTACTGTACTTATATTTTTCATTTTATTGTTAGCACTGTATTATATATCTATTTGTCCTATGCTTAAAACAGGCAATTGTAATTTTGTACTTTAATAGTCATTATTTTGTATTGCTTTCAACTTTGCTCGCAATACAAAAAGTGGGAGTATGTTGCCACTCCTAAATAAGTTCAACATTTCCTGTTTTATAATATTTGATGATTGCTTCGCGTTTGTTTATTCACTTCTGAATCTAGCAACAGAACTTTAGTTAAATAAGTTTACGGAATATTCTAAGTAGTTTACGTTTTACGTGAAGAAAAGAATTGTATTTTATGTTTACAGAGAGCATGGGCTCACTTAATTTGTTCTTTCATGCAAATAACTTCATTTATTCAAAACTGTAAATGGCCTCATTTACCCTGCATGTCGAAGAAAAATAAAAGAATATTGTACTCAAAGAAGAATAGTTTTCTTAAGTCACAACAGCATGAATCCTATTGGGAGGTGACACAAGACTTACGATGTTGTTTCAAACAATGAAAGATTCACATGGAGCATTGAAGGGATAGAAGAGAAGTGTATATTGAAGGTTATAATACGAAATATGTATAAAATTAGAATAAAAAGTTTTAAAGCATCAATCTTGTTAAATAGCCGCACACATCTCCTATATACAAAAATAATTTAATAAGCATGTAACAGAAACTAATGTGAGTTGAATCTTAAAAACTTAAAATCCATAATAATTCAGAGGAAAAAATGAAATCCAATTTCATGAAAAATAACAGTTTATCTACTAAATTCAAGATATCAGTATTAATAAATTTAAAAACAAAAGATACTATTGCAACTTTTAATACTTAACATTTATTTGAGGTTTGTTTTAAGAATTTGGGGCAGCTGAGGCACGGAGGCTCTCCTGCTACAAATTTAAAGAATGAACGTTACCACAGAAAAATTTTTAATAAGTCCACAATGATTTTTTTCTCCCGCTTGACTAAAGAATTTCAAGAAGTTAACTACATAATATCATCATAATAATATCATAAGCTACAATTACCTTTTTTTCATTATTGTAATAGATAAATAACAAACAAAATATAAATCAGATTATTCCAATAAAAAAATAGATCAAATAATGACGTTATAATTTGTACATTAAAAAAATTATTATCTGTGCAAATCAAATTACACAGGATAAAAAATAAATGTCAAACTATTGCAATTTCATTTAAAAATTCTTTTTTTACATAGTGAAACTATAAACATAAAGTTGTTTTTAAAAATAACTATTTTACTTTTAAAAAGATAACAATTTATATTTCTCATAATGTCTACAAATTATATTTGTGCAAATTTTACCCACATATTTTAGAATTCAAATTATAAACTTTAACACACAAACAAGTAAGTACTATTAACACTCAAACATTTTCATACTCAGAATTAATATTCAAATATTAGCATACTTATGTAGCATGTTATGTAAATATGTATTATTCTAATGTGTTGATATTTAAATTATTTAAAATTATTTTGAATCATTAACATATAATAATAATTTATGTTTTAACTTAGAAATGTTAAAAATTATTTTAATATAACAATCTGAAAATAACAAATTTTACAATATTAATTAAAAAATTGATTACAGTCTTTTTAGAAACTGAAAAACACCTTAATGGTTTTGAAAAAATTTGAAAAAGAGGAAAGAAATTAAAATACAATGAAGATATTTTTTAAAAACAATACATACTCCAGGACAAGTAACCTTTTTAACTTCATTTAGAACATTGCTTGGTACATCACATTCCTAAAAAGTAAAAGCAATTAACAAGAATAAAACAATGAAATTGATAAAGCAACAATATTTTTAATGTCTTTTTAGTTTCATAAATAATTTATTTTGATCACACATCAAATGAGTTTTGGATTATAAAAATTTTCATAAATTAAAGCACTCACAATTTCTTTTTAAAACTAAGGAGATATTAGACATTTAAACAATAAAGAATGTAGTTTCACATTTAATAAAAATTCTTTGAAACATACCTTACATAAAATAAACATTTCAAATGCACCCAATTACATAAGGGGAAAATTCTAAACATGAAATACATTCGCTCTCAAATATCAAAAAGAAAACTTTCTTTGAAAAATCTACATTTTCTAAGAGCTTTGAAATATTAAATCTAAAATTTGAAATACATAAAAAGTTCCCTTTTTCCTAAAATTACAATATTTATAATAATTATAAAGCCGTTAGTGATGAATTTCTTTGAAATCAACAATAAATATATAACTTGATATAAAAACTCTTTCATGGTTCACAAATTTAATCACTTTTCAACAGAGTAATTCCTCCTAATCTTAAGAACACTTTAATTTTATACTTAATAATATCAAAACAAAACTATTTCTACATAATTATATGAATACGGAAAAAAAAATTATTTTATGATCATTAAAAGTTAATTATAAAGTCATATTCAAAATTATAATTTACAACAAACTATTTAAGTACAGAGTTCATATGCCATTTAGCAATAAAGAAAATGTTCTATTTCAATCTTTTAAATTCGATACTAAATATTTTCAATACCAAGAGATAATCTAAATGTTTTAATTAAAGTATCCATACTTAAAAAATGTGAATAATTCAGACTTTCAAAAAAAAAAAATTTGAGTAGAAGGCATGAGTTACTAAATAGAAGGAATAATGAGTTACTAAAACAAATGACAAATAAAAAAAAACAATTGAACAAAAAGTTGTACAAGACAAGAAACTACGATCTTCAAAAATTGAAATGAGAAATGGTTAATGACAAATGTAAGAAATGGAGATGCAACAAAGGTAGAATAGATAATAAGAAAACTTCCAATTAGAAGATTGAAAGAAAAATTAAGTTTTTCAAATTAATTAATCTTGGAAAAATATAAGTAATTCTCTTTCCATCTTCAAGATGAAAAAAAAAAACTGCTGATTCAAAAAGAAAAAATCATACTTAGGTAACAAATCAAGCAAGAAAAAGTATATTAAAATTGAAAAAGAACTGTAAATGCAAAGCATGCCACTTTTTTACATTATTAAAAATACAAACAAAAAAAACAAAAAAAAAACCAACACATTTTAAAAAGTACAAAAATTTGTATTATAATAACAATCAATTAAGATCAAATATATAAATGTTTCACAAAAATAAGAATTTCAAAACTAAGATTACAAATATTCATCTAACTGAAAATTTACCCTAAAAATTTTGACATTAACTGCAACAGTTCTCGTTGGAATCTAAAAAGATATTTAAAAAAAAATTAAATAAACATAAGATTATAACTAATTACAAATAATATATAATTGTACAATATATATATATAAATTGTGTCACATTCAATCAAATTAGTAACTACCCCCAATAAATTAAAAAAATTCTGTCAAATAGATAACTATGTTCAATAGTCATGATTTTGATATTTAAAACATGCCACTATTCCAAGAAAATCTGATATATTTATCATGGGATAGTGAAGTTCAACCCATGGACAAAATTATTTTCATAAATGAATACATAGATGAGGATTCAATAAATAAATAAAACTCAGCACCAAAACCACCTTTAAATAAAACAATGAAGAATAATTTTTTGACTGATGTTGCAAGTCAGGAAAATACCATACCACAAGATCACCCAGCCTAGCTGATCAACCACAGCTCCACCAAAAAAGAATATTAAATCAAACAACTTTCTTCATATTCAACATTAATGAACTCAACTTCTGTTGGGATTTTTTTTAAAACTTTAAAATAACTTTCTTCATAGTTGTAAAAAAATGACTTTAAAAAAAAATTTAAAACATTGCAACTTTTAATATTTACAATTATGAGATAGGTTTATTTATTTCAACCATCAATTTATAATCAATACAATACATCTATATGAATGTAAAGAAATCCAAATCATTTACATTTGAAATATGAAGCTATTTAATGAACATACATGTTTAAAAAAGTCAAGTACATCTTATTCCATCATGTACTGCGAGTGTGTGTGCATTTTACTACATAATTCATATATTTTTCACTCTTAATATGTATTCCCCAAAAGTATCTGAAAAACATAAGTATTTACCACTGTCTAAACTTTGCACTAGCAGTGTAACTTGGAATTTAACTGTTTCAGTTCAATCTATTTTCACTTTATACTTTCTAGTTATTCTATAACATTTTTACTTTTACAAATAAAAAAAAAGTTTTCAAAACATACATCCTCTCCCCCTCCTTTTTTTTTACTATCTCACTTAGACATTCAATTACAATACGTTTAACATTTTTTACAAAATTTCAACCCTTAAAGATAGATTTAATTAATAAGAGTAGTCCAAAATTTTAAGTAATTATTTTTTTCTAGTAAATTTTTTTCAATTTATCCACATAACTTGTCTTAAGTAATGGTTTCCTAGGGAAGCGGCATCGTTCTTTAGCGTCTTAATAGAACGATGGATGACGTCACAGAAAAGACGGCTGTCTTTTAACGTTGACCGAGTGGTTTCCTACAAAACGAATGCTCCTACCTCCATAACTGTAAACAATGAACTTTTTGTAAACAAATTACAGACTGCTGAGAATGGATGAACTCAATGTTGCACTGCTAATTTATTTGGAAGATGAGCAATCATCGGAAGAAGAAAGCAATCGCAACTAATTGAACTGCATATATTTGACATATTTTTTATATATTGTAATTTTATTATTTATGTTCTTTTTTATATCAATCAATGAAATCAAAGAATTTTGATTATTTTATAGCATTAGTTCATTGAAATTAAAGAATTACAAAAACCATTATATTATTTCTAAATAATTCCAAGGATTAATTTTCACCCAATATTCTTTTTCTCAAAAGTAAACATTTTGAAAATTTAAAAGAATCTTTTAAGCTTTCTTAAAACTCTCTCTCTCTTCTAGCCAAATCCCATATATAACACATTATACTAATGTGTTATATATGGGATTTGTATTGAATTATGTAAAAAGTTAATTGATTTCAAATACTTTATAATGCACAAAGAGACAATATGCTTCAAAGAAACATTATGTACAGGTGTAAAGAAAATACAATTAATCATGTTTTGATTTTATTATTTTATTTATATATTTCTTTTTTTCACAGTTTAAATTAATTTTTTAATTAGAATATATTTAAACACTGAACAAAAAAAAAAAAATACAAATGAAAAATATACAATTTTGATAAGTGTATTGTTTAATTAAAATATAAGTTACTTCTATTATTGACAATAAAATAAGAGATTTTAAATAACAAAGTCCAGTTTTTAATGGGATATACCTATTAGTATATAAATTTACAAGCAAATTGAATTCTAATATTTTCTGTCATATAAATTTCTGAAATATTGGCTGCTTCTTAATGCCTAATGTTATATAAAATTTCGTTATTTCTCATGAAATCTATTAAAATTTCATCCTCTTCAGGAGTCCATAAAGTATTTGAACTCATTTCTACGTTAAAAACAGCCACCGCTATCGTAAAAAACATTCAACAAACTGTTGCTACCCGCTATGACGATCGCAACGAACATGCCAGAGCCGCTATTTCAGGTTCCGCTCCCATCCACTGCTCTCTAGGAAACCACACCAATCTATTTACACTGGCAACGTTTTAGTGACGTCATCCATCGTATTGTTATGGACGCTGAAGAGCGAAACCGCTTTCCTAGGAAACCATAGCTTTACATAAACAATTCTAATATTTTAAGGAGTTTAGCTTTTGATTAATATTTCTCAGAATGTGTGTGTGTATATTTTATTTCATAAAATACTGTCCTTTTTATTTTTTTTAATCAGTGCTACACTGCTGATAATTCAAAATGTAACACAATGAAGGAAGTATATAAATCATGTGAAATGTTCAAGGACGAGCTATGCAAATGATCAACATTTCAACACAGATGCACAACATGGGCATCTGTAATGCCTAGAACAAGGGCTGTATAAAAGGAGAATAAAATGTCATTTTGAAGTACTGATATTGCTTTTTTATGCAATTGTCTTTCAGGAATAACTTTAATATGCCTCGAAGAATATATCATTTAAGCACATGTCCCAGCTTGATCAAGGAAAAATTGTTACCTATTTATGTAGCAACAATGCAATAACTGACCAATGGGCTTAATTCATGTGATGTCATAGTCACATCATAATGATATATACAACCACGTTTTTAGCCAATCAATTCAAAATCTCATTAAAATCATAGTCACACAATAAAAACAATCCTGTTTCCAGCTAATCAGTTCAAGTGCTTCGTTGTTGCCAACTTTCTCTTAAAAAATACAAATTTGTCAACAATAATAAAGCACATTGGTAGACAAAATGCATTTTATTTAAAAGTACATGTATAAAATAAAATAAAATAAACTTTTTTTAATTTTAAAGTATTTTGAAGAAATTTAATTTTTATAACATTTGAACATTTTTATCCAATTATAAAATTTGAAATTTTACCCAAGTTTTACAAATAGAACAACAAATACGATTAGTTTGATGTCTGTTTTGAATGCAATGGAAATGTGTTTGCTTTTATCATGTGACTGTCATGAAATGAGTGCATTGCACCAGCCTCATTCCATTACTAGATCTGTAACAGAAACTTAGGAGCCATACTGCAATACAACAATCGATGCCCACACGTACTTTATTATTATCATTTGCAGCATAGAGGAATGTCTACAAAGAGACCATTGCTGCAATTATTTTTGTCTCAGAACTACAGGTATTTGCACCTGCAATGATGCAGTGAATGGTGGACAAAGACAGTTAAAATGGCACAACATAGTCTTAGCAGATGAATCGCCCTTTTGCTTGCAACACCATAGTCAGATTGGTTAAACACTGTGGAGAGAGATTGCACATGCATGGTCAAACTGATCCAGTATTCTGTGTTATGGTTTAGGCTTATATTAGATTCCTCAAGTATACATTAATAAAATGACCAGATAGCACTTAATCTCTAAAGTTTTGGAACCTGTTGTCTTCTCTTACCTTCAGAGCTTGTCAGTGGATACATTTTAATAGGACAGTGCATAACTATGTTCAAGACATCTTTGGCTATCAGATTGCTTTGCTACCTTGGTCAGCTTATTTTCCTAATCCATTGTCTATTAAACACATTTAGTCGTTGATAGGTAAATGAATGATCAGTACATCAGATCAACATTAGCAAAGTGAGAGACAATAAGAGCTGCTTTATCCAAGCAAGACATCTAAAGCCTTTTTCATTCAATACTGAAGCAGTAGTTACTGCCAGCAATGGCAGCAACTAAAGAATATTGATTTCATCTGCCTTACCTCACACAGACAGCTATCTCTGCAAGCATTTCACCTTTACACAGTTTTTACTAAATTACATATTTCCTCCTCTTTTGTGGGGAGGTGGCATTTCTATAATCTGTAATATATAAGAATTGCAACTTTAATAGGGACAACTATTTATTCACAGTTGATGCAAAATGCATTGAAGTTCCAAACTTTTACAATCCTTAAATGAAATAACCAGCATTGTGTATAAGTTGTTGCCAGTGATTTGGAAACCATAGAATACCTTCAGCAGCATTGTTATATTGATAATTTGAATGGAGTGGTCTACTGCACCAAGATTTTATGGTGAACTGTTCATCTGTCTGATAGACATTTCATTTGTGGTTTATATGTTTTGGCCCATGTCTCATTCAATGTAATGATTCAGCATCAGAAAACTTCTCCTTTGTGCATACAGCATTCTAAGTAGATGCAAACAGCATCATATAACAGCATTTTAAATTTTTATCCAAATCCATTTTTTATTTTAATATCATGACAGAACTACATTAAAGACTACAATACTTAGTTCTAGCAACTCACTGTGCAAGCATGTAAAAAGAAATTCCATTTGTGCTGAGGTAGTAGGTATACAACCAACATTATTTGATTCTGTTGCAAAGCATCTATATGACAATGTTGCCACTATTAAAGTTCTTACACTTGTACAAAAATTATTTTTTTGTATGAATAACTTTTTATTTTGTGTTGCAAATATTTTCTCCGTCATTTAAAAATCTTTAAGAACTTTAATACCAAAATTAAATCATCATAAAATTTTAATCCTTTGGATATTAATTCTATATCAATATCATATTATATACATAATGATCATGTATAAATTACTATATAAAGTAACTATATATAGTAACTATTTTAAATATAGCAGAATAAAAATTATTTTATTTTCCCAAGTTGAAACTAGGAATTACAGGAATAAAACCATCTAATAACTGTCCTGAAGGGAAAAATTCTTTTAAGCTGTGTTGTCTATGATGTATAATGAAAATATGACACAGATCTGCAAATATACAATATGAGTGTGAATCAAATAATTCAAAATACCATCAACAGTGATTTTTTAGTTTTTAAAAAAAATGCAAAAATCAATTCTTCTTAATTTTAAACAATGCTGATTTTTGTGGTTTTGCTTATCATTCACGATCATTTTACTTCAAGCAATCAGTCAACTAACAAAATTAATCAAGTTTAATTATTTTTTTTAACATTTTGTTGCAGAAGAATTCATTTTTAAAACGCATTTTTCAACTAAATGAATTAAAATAAGTTTTACAATGTAAAATAATCTTGTGATAATAAATAATAAATGATTTAGTAAATTGGTACACCCATGTGAGCTTTGAATCTTTTTATTCAGGTTTTAACTATGTAGGGTTAAAATTTCCATGGATTGTTTTTAAAATTCTTTTATTATTTATACTTTTAGTTGATAGAGGGGGGGGGGGGAGCTACAGTGAATCATTGTAACCTTTTTTTAAATATCTTTCAACTGGTTTCAACAGCATTACAATATCTATATCTATCTATACATATATATATTTACAGAGGTTTCCTCTTTTCCACCTCTGACAATTACTCTTTTTTCTTCCCTTATTAAACCCATTAAAATATACATGCCCTTTAGTCAGTGTGGTATACTCATTTACTTCCTTTCAAATTTTCCAAAATAATTTAGCTATCTCAATATTTATTAATAAAATGAAGTTCCTAAATCCTTAAACATTGGTGCCATTTATGGATTGTATTAAAAATTTGAAACAAATAAAAATTATAAATATGAATAAAAAAAATAACATAAAATATATTTTAAAAAATTAGAACATTACAAAAAAGTTAATAGAATACATACTTCAGAATAATAATATATTTTATAATTTTTTTAAAAAAATAAAAGTAAAATTTTAAAAATTAAAAAGAATTTTTTTTTTGTTTATTTAATTAAAAATCACAACAAAAGCAATAATAATATTAAATAAGAATTTTCAAAAAAAATAAAAATATATAAATTACAAATTTTGTCTATGCACACAAACATACTTCAGTCTTGTATTTAAGTAATTGAAAATGTTCCTCTTGAGAAGAAAGAAGTTTTGCTCGCTATAAAAAAACAAAGACAAACATCAATCAAAAAAGTCAAAAAATTTAATACAAATACATTTAATTCATAAAAAAATTTAACATACTTCTGAATGAAGCCATAATAATTCATCTTTCAATTGATGTATGTTATTCTCCATATCTCTGATAGTATCAAGTAGCATAATTCTTCTATGAGACTTTTCAAATTTACTTCTGGAAGCTTTCAAGGATAAGTAATCCAAAAGCTAACAGAATATGATATAATTTACACACATATAGACTACATACATTTATATACAATCTTCATTTTAAAAAAAATTATGAATTGAAAAAATGATTTATTTTTTAAAAGGAAAAAATCAAGTAAACTGTTTAAAGTTATATAAATATTTCCCTCTTTGTATCACTATTCTTTCTGTCAGAATTTTACACCTAATCTTTCTTTAAATTTAATTTCCATCCAAGTTTTAAATACAGTTGCTCTTTTTCTTTTAACAATTTATTATTATTATTATTTTTATTGACTAAATGTAGAAAAAGGTAAAAATCTCATTTTAATGGAATTTCATTTACAGTACAAAAATATAGTAATTTTACAGACAAGAACAAATTTTTTAATATGTTAACTCTATTTCAAAATGTGGTATAATCATTTACAAAATACATAACCAAAAAAAATTCCAATTTTTTTCAAACATATATTGTACGGTAATGTAATACTAATAAGAAAAAACATTCCATTAAAATTTACAAAACTCAAATATAAATTAGTAAGAGACATTGCATAAAAACTTTCATTATTATTCTAAAATGTTGCTACTTTATACCTGCTTTTTTTTATCATTGATTTATATTTATTTTCTTTTGATACAATTTCTTCTTTAATATTATTCCAAACAAAGGCAATTTTAAGTTTAAAAAATTTTAGTGTATTAACAGAAATTAAAAATTAATCATTATTCAAGCATTGTTTAAAGACAAATCGATTGAGATATTACTTTTAAAAAAAATCTCATATGGTTTTCAAATGTTATAACAAGAAATTTTTTCTGTGAAACTTAAGGGAATGAAAAATCTGAAATGAATATCATTATAAGATATACTATAATTATTCCAGGAAATTAATATCATAAAATTATTAAAGATGCCAACATTTTTTTTAAAAAAAAGATAAGGGTACTTACATACTATTGCAGCCACATTGGCGACATTGAATAAAATTGCCCGAATTAAAAAAAAAGGAATACACAGAAAGGGAATATGAAGCATGTAATCGAAATATACTATGTGAAGAATAACAATTAAAAATAAATAATAATCAATAAAGAAACAACTAATTTTTATTATTTAATTTTATTTGTTATTTTATTATTATTAATTTTATATTTATATAATAATAATACAATTATATATAATTAAATTATTACTATCAATTTTATTATTTTTGATCATTTAAGAATTCGGTTAATTGCAGATTGGCATTTTAGTATTCAAGCTTTCCACATCAATTAACACTCATAGAGCAAATGGAGAGATATGAAACGTAGTGCATGGTTGTCTTATTCAGAGCTTTAGACACATGCCAAATCGAGGTTGCCACTTTGGCGAGTTATCTTGAAAGCTGGCATGGTTGTGATAGTATGTAAGTACCAAGATAAGTCTTTTCAGTCATTTATTTTTATATTGGCTTTATATAATTAAATTTTTAGCTTTTCTTTTCATTTGCAGCAAATTTTTTAAAATAAGAAATAGAAAGAAAAAAGGATGTTTTATTCTTAAGTTGTTCCATTGAATCTTATTTCAATAATAAAACACAATTAAAACTATAATTCCTTCAAAATTAGTCCAGCTTACTGCATTTTATTGAACATGTATTTTAAAAGCTTCTACATAATAATACAATTCAAAAACTCATGTATTAAAAATACAAACATTATCAAACAAAAAGTTTCCCTTTAAATAAAGCTATATTTAAAAACATGGTAATTATGAATTAATTAATCAAGTATTTGACACCACTATGTGCATGACAAGAATTTTTATCTTGATGATTATTGCAAAAATTAGTGCTTAAATTATTGCTGCAGTCTAAAAATTACTATTTTCACTACTATAAGAGATAAAATGAAATAAGAGAGCAGAAGAAACTGGTTTATATAGCACCTTAACAGTTAAAAATAAATAAAAAACTACAAAAGCAATATCTAACAAATTTTAAAATTTAGCTTACACTTTTCTTTATCAAAGTTGCATCCTTAAATTTCTTAAAGTTATCGCTAAAAGCTATTAGTTTTAAAATCTTAAGTATTAAAGTTCCAAAGCCAATAAATGTCTCATCATCTTCTTTTAGTTTCTTAGTTATACTGCTGGGTTTCTTCACATCTTCCAACTTTCTTTTCTTAGTTTCTTCCAGACTTTTATGACTTGATATATCAAGAAATTTTTCTTTTATGCTTGGAAGGGAATTCTGTATTGAACTACATGAATTTACTGAAGTGATAATTCCAAGCTTATTTTTAACAGAATCCTCATTTTCAAAATCTAAAATGAAATAACTTAAAATGTAACCAAGCTGGTAAAAAGAGTATACAAAAAATTTTATATTTTAAGAGATAAACATGAAATTTCCAATTTCAAAAGGAATTTTTTAATTCATTAATGCATTACTATAAATAATGCAAGTATGATTTAATTAGCACTTTTAAATTGTACAAATTAAACCGTGATATTTAAACTGTACAATTTTCAGTTTTAATTGACGCTTTCATTGTTTATTTAAATTATGCAATTGTCATGAAGAAATAACTTTTCCATAAGTTTCATTATATTTCGGTATACAGAAGTGTCCCAAAAACTCAGCCTACTGTGAACTAAAAGGTGGCCAAGTTTATGAAAATGCCAGGTCATTGAGAATGGAAAAAATAAGTAACAGTGTTCCCTCAGAAAATATTGCATTGCACTTATAATAATTGTTTGCTTGAGAATATGACACAAAAAATAAACTGTCTACAAATTTCCTTTAACAAAGGAAAAGTACTAAGTACTTTATGAAGACAGAGCATTTACCGCATGAAAATGAAAATTAATGAATACATAATAAACAGTAATTTACTTGATCAGACACACCTAAAAAAAATACTGTATAAAGGCATAAAGTTGTTTAGAATGAAAATTAACTTTGCTAAAACTGGCTACTTTTTTCTAAGGAAATGTGTAATGTCTTGGCTTCCGTACCTGCTCTCTGTATTTTGCTGCTTCATTAACATCAACACTAACAGCACAGAAGGAACAGTAAGACACAACTTGGGTTCAAAATACTGTAGGGTGGTTTCAACACACAGCCTATAGTCCCTCACTATATGATATTTTAAGAGTTGGTAAGGTGTACTGAAAACGCCAACATCTTCAGCATTTTTTCATTAACTGTGACAGCAGCAATAATTGCTGCATCAGACATAATGTATTGCTCTGTATCATTTTGGAAGGGTAGTTCTTTGACCAGCAAAGGGGAGCCCGAGTTATTTGGACTGTCAAGTTTTCAGGACTCTACTGTATCTTCAAATATAGATTTAAACATTTAAAAAGTTAAACTCAATATATTATGTATCAAAAGATTAAGCAATTTTATTAAAATTAATCATCTAGTTAAATTTTTTATACTAAAAAAAAGTTACATGCAGGTATTTTTACTCCTTTTAATATTTGCATGAATATAAAATACCTTTTTAACCATTTGATTATAAATATGAATTCATATTACCATTCCCCCTAGCTTTAAGAGCTACTTTCACTGTCTTTTATAGTTAGAGTTAACCTTAGTGATTTATGAAATATTTTCAAGTAAAGATTATGAAGCAAAATAAAAAAAGATATTGTAAAACTTAATCTAAAACAAATCTTCATAACACATTAGATGGTGAAGAAGAAATCCATGCATGTTATTTGATAATTAGAAATTAATATTTAATAATAAGATGAATGTTGAAAAATAAGGAAATTGAAAATAAACAATGTGTATTTAAAAGAATTTCCTGTCATGTATTTATTCTATGAGGGGTGTTCTGAAAGTAAGTTTCATCACTTTGTGTCACACAGAAATTTTATTGCCAAAAAAAATTACATTATGGAATTGGTAAAATGGTAGAGAGAGGGCTTGACAATGCAAATTTCTTCAAATTCAATAACCAAGCTACATAATTTAGTGATAGGTATTCTGAGAATTTACAAATTGTAATTTTGAAATAAAATGAAGAGATATTAATGTGAAATAAAAAGAAATAATTATAAAGTTATTATTAATGCATAAAATTGAAAATTATATTTCTTTGTTTACACAAAAGGCCATTGTAAAATAGAATACTTCAGAAAAGGCTTACCTGCACTCAGGAGAGTTCTTCTAAAGGATGGTAAATTTCTTTCACTGCCTCTAAAAAGGCAGTGAATAAGTCATTTGGATTGCTGGGTCGCTTCACCTTTCTCCACATGTACTCTGCAAGGTAAGAATGAAATTGATTCTTACACCTGTGGGTTCTATGCAGACTTTTTTAATGGAGCTCCACGAACCCTTGATGGAGTTTGTGTGAGTCCCCCTTTCTGGATCTTTGAAGTGTAAGCTGTGACTCCCTGAAAGATGAAGAAAACCTCCATCTTCCCGTCAATCATAAGCTCTCCAGCAATCCAATATGATTGTTGTACCCTCCTTTATGTTGCTTGATAAATTGAAGAAGTGTATCCTTCGACCTATCCTGAATCACACGAAAGAAACACTTATTCAAAGACCTTTCAATTCTCCAAACACCCAAGTTCCATTCACTTTGTTTGCCTCTGTTTTATTTTCTTTTACCAAACATGCTTTCGTCAATTTCTACTATCACATGAGGACCTCCAAGCATTAAACTTTCGTACACATACATTTCCATGCATACCTCTCAGCAAAAACTCATCCGATCCATGACTTTTTTTTCCGAAACATTAAGTTTGAAAGAAATGAAGTCACGGTTGGCCTTTCACACCAACATATTCATCAATATGAGAATCTCAAGCATATCCAACCTACTTTCTTTGAACCAACTATTCTTCCTTACAGATCTCTTGATACGATGTTCATTTGCTCCTTTCTTTCAGCATTTCCAAATATATCCATCACTCAAATTTTTCTTAATCAGATGCATAGCCTTCTTGCAAATTGAACATTCAGCACTGGCAGCAATCAATTATTTTTCCATGCACCAATGTATCACAGACAATTTCCCCTTTCATTCCAAATCATGAAAAAAATGCAAATCATACCTTTCAGACATACTCTTCAGGATAAGTCGAAGGAAAAAATAAAAAACAGGAAAATCGAACATTAAAAAAAAATGGCAGAAAAGTTCAAAATATCCTCTACAGATGAAATTCAAGTGCAAAATGAAAATTAAAATAAAAATGGAATTGCTAATTTGAAAATTGTCTGTTTATGCTGAAAACATCCACAATTTTTTAATTAACCATTAGTAATTTATTAAAAAGAACATGTGAACTTATCTGCATAAGACTATATATCAAAAATCAAGGGTTAACAAATTATACAGTGTGCCAGAATGAATTCGTTATCTCACCATGACATCTAGATAAAAATCTCCAAATCCACCCCCCCCCCCATTCTACACTTTAGCCCATGGAATTATGAACTATAAACCAAGCATTATTTTTTGACATAGTCCATTTGTTGTTGTTAAAACAGTGGTATTCACAGTGTGTTCCATAAAACCCTGGGGTTCCACCAAGTCACAATAAAAAAATTGAGGAGAAATAAACATGTATGCAAAATGGATTCACGTTCTACATGAAGCTTGGATAGTTAAAAGCATCAACCCCCTCTCCCCCCTCCTTATTCATTAAAACTGAAAATTTTATTTATAAATAATTTTATTTAACAACACTTTTTAAACTTCTATCACAATACAATAAAAGAACATTAAACATTCTATCTTTATACATATATTTCCTACTACTACATTGTGAATATTTTATTGTTTACTATCTCGGGTTCTACAAGATAATTTTATACTAGTTAATTAGCACAATGTCTTGCAAGATTAAATAGTTTTCTAATGGAAAATGCACCTTTTTACATTTGTGAAAACTACATCCATAATGAACAAAAGGGAACAACATATCAACAGAGTTGATGTTAAGTTCCAATTTAAGCAAGAACAGCTTCTAAATTTTAGGTTGTAAATTCTCTCTCTCAAGCAAAATACATGGGACTTTTCATACAGTTCTAAATAGTCCAATGCCATTCAGAACATTATGTTTAAGTGAAATATATTTCTCAATATAAGTGGCTACAAAAACAAAGTATAAAAGCAAACGAAACTCAGAATATGTAATACAATTGCATTTAATCTCAATAGACCTAAACTTTGACAGTTTGTGAAAAAAATACTAGGATATATCCCAGTTACTAAATATAATGCATGGGTAGATGATACTTGAATCACAAACTAATATTATTAATGAGTAAATTATATTTAAAATATCAGATTAGGATTTTTTAATAATAAATGCTATATTTTTTTAATTGCCTTTACGAAAAGTGACTATAACATGTTGATCTACTTTAAATATTATTTTGGGATCTATTCTTCGAAGTACGAGTATGGAATGGGGTTCCACAAAAACACTTTCTAGTTCTAGGGGTTTCACGAAAATACCTGCAAGTTCTAGCGGTTCCGTGAGTCGAAAAAGTTTGAAGACCATTGAGTTAGAAGAAACCACTATGGTAAAACTTTGAGCCCTGAGATGCAAGGGATTGTCCCACAGCTTATTCCACCTCAGCACTGATTTGTAAGGGTTATCCCTCACTAGTGAGCTTGGATGCTTTCACACGATTAAGATACCCTTGGTTTCTTGTGTTTTCTCGCATCCACGTCTCTCAGCTTGAGAAATCAGAACAGAAACTCATTCTTTTAGTACTCTTTCTTTCTCTCATTCTTCGAAGACCCAAAACATGATGGGTCATGCGATAGACCTGTGCACGAACTATGGTGAACACTACTGACACTTTTATGTGCCAGTCACTAATGTAATGTCCTGTTCTATATCAATGTTATTTTCATTTGTGGATGTGGAGGGATTCACCACCTTCCTCAATATTCTGCCTTCCTTCATTGAACATGCAACATCAGCAACAACCAATTGACAAAACATGACTTCTTCACAAAACAAGGTCTGAAGATGGCCATTGGTGACAGATAAACTACTCTTACATATTCCTCCATACCAGATAACTGCACACACTTCCATTAGAGGCCAAGTTGCCAGTATACAAAGATTGCCATAGTGATTTGTACTCAAACCTTTGGTACACTAGTGTTCTGCTATTCTCTTTTCTTCAGGGCTCTGCACATGTGTGATTCCTCCTATGCTGATGCTATTTCCACCATTTAACCAGCAAAAAATGTAGTTTTTTATGAAGTTTGTTTTTTCCACCAGTTGTAGGGGAGACCTGTGTACCTAGGGCCACTTTTTTTCAATGGACAAAAATAGAGCCTCTGGCCTGTTTAAAAAATGTGAAATTGATATGCACTCATCCTTATACTAACTACCATCCAATTAGAGTTAATATAAGTACTTAAAATAATACATTCTGTGAAATAAAAGCTTTTTAAAAAATTTCACAAATGGCCCTAGGTACAATGATATCATTGTACCTAGGGCCTTTTTCTGAAAGTTAGGTTTCACTTTGTAATCAATAGAAAATAAGCATACATAGATGCATTTAATAAAAGAAACAATATTAGCTAATACATTGATTTATCATGTAACTATTTAAATTGCAATGCACCAAATTATTAATAAACTACACGTATTTTCATTCAACATTATAATTTAAAAGACTTGTTCCAAAAGTGGGCTACATACATTGAAACTCTGATGCACCAACAGATTATGGTTTGGGCAATTTAAAAACAATATTTATGATGTCAGTGTCATAAGTTTCTTCTCTATCATAAAGTAACTAATTTGAACAAGCAATATTTTTCAAAAATTTAACACTATAGTGCTCTTCTTTAACGTCTATTATTTCTGCCACGTAAAAATGTTCAGTTTTTTTGCCTTGTATTCTTGTTAAACAAAAATCCCCCTTTTCAATAGTATTCCTTACATCAGTGGAATCAGAATCTTCAATATTTGATAATTCTTCAGATGAAGTTGAATCAATTTCAAACTCAGATTTTTTCATGTTTTCTTTTTTTGGCTATTTTAATTGCATGTTGTTTTTCGATTTCTTCCTTTTCAGGAGTGTCAGTCAGGATTCTCAGGCGCTCCTATCAGCATATGATTTTTATTATTCACACTTGGGAAAAGAATCATAGGGGGAACACAACTTCCTATAGCATTTATACTACAGATAATAGTGATATTAGTTCCTCATTCACCTGAATTCATGCTGCCAACCTGTTCCTTGCCTTTTGGGGCTATTATCTTGGCTGGTGTGTACACTCTCGTAATGCCTGTTTCGTCCATATTATAAATGTATTCAGGCAAAAACTGGTATTTTGACAATACCTCCTGATACTTTGCAAAAAAAGTATCAACATTTGTTTTATAAAAGCTGGTAGCTCTTGCCAAACTTGTGGCTTTCTTAGTGAAAGAACCTTACTTCCTTTCAGAAAATCAAAATACCATTGATCACCAGCTTCACCATGTGCATCCCAAGACTTGGGACATTTTTTTCATTAGCTTTTGCATATTCAAAAGCAAGCTTTTTAACTTTTTTTTTTTTGACAGTCCGAAATGCATATTGCATGCAATGATAAAGTACTGAACAAGAACACTATCTTCATCTTTAGAGAACACCGTCCAAACAACACATCAGTTATAATATGCACACTTTAATTCCATATTTTCAGAATTATTAGTCTTCCTGCAAAAAGCAATGTGTCTTTGCAGTGTAGTTCTGCTTACTCCAAACTGTTGCACTGCAGTCCGAACTGGAACTCCATCCTTCAAAACTGCTTCTGCAGCTGCAGTTATATTGTCTACATTAGGTTTTGACTTTTTTATTCTGTCAGAATTTCTAGGCATCTAAATGTTAGGAATTTATAATTGCTCATAAAGAGGAAAGCTGATAAATTAAAAATTTGCAGTATGACAGTGGGATACAGGTTATAAATTTAATTAAAATATCGTAAAAACCTTATTTAAAATTATACTTTTGTTTTTATAACTATAAAAATTTGTTTTTTATTAAAGGAATTCTTATGTTGTATAAACAAAATAATCCTGAACAATAACAATAATGGTAGCAAAAATATTTTTTATAAAGTCAAGAATATTGAAAGTTTCAGAATAAAATATAAACTCTCCTCTCATTTAAATAACATTTAGTAATAATAAAAAACTTGACTAAATCAAAATGGTTCAGATAATTAAGGCTATTTTCCTCCTTTTCTTATGAAAACTTTCTCAATAAAATGGTAACATCAAGAATATTAATTGCAATTGTACTTAGGGCCATGGCCCTAGGTACAAGGCAACTATGTGGCCCTATATATAGGTACAAGGCTTGGTAATTTCATATAAAATGTCTTCTGCAGAAAAACTCCCATGGAAAGGGAACTTATTTAAAATGTCATTTAGTACTTAATGTTATAAATAAAATTATTTACTGGAATTCAAAGATAAATATTTGACTTACCTTGGTACAACAATAAAAAGACATTAGCCCAGCAAAATTTTACTTCAGACCATGTAAAAATGTTTTTCATTTATAATTTGACACAGCTTTCTTTTACAAAATTTCAAAATGAATGCCAAAGTAGGAATTGGTGCTGCTACTCAACCAACTGAGTAATGAAACTTAGAATTAAATATTATTAAAGTAAAGGGGAGTGGTCCTAGGTACATGGTGGCCCTAGGTACACAGGTCTCCCCTACTATTTTCTTTTTTAAAAAAAATGATAAAACTTACTTTCAAAATGTCCCTTGTATGTTTTCCTACAGCAGGAGTCAGCAAACTTTCGAGAGAGAAGAGCCAATATATTGTGAGATATAAACAGCTAAGGTAACAAACAGCCACTTAAATGAATACATGAGCACAACCAGGAAGGGGAATGGAATTCAGTTGCAATAACATTTATAAAGGTTGAGTATTGTCATTATAAAAATAATTAAATCACAATCAACTAACTTATATTAATTATTTAAAAAATTATAAATTTCATTAAAAGAATATAAAAATATTGATTAATTTAATTTAATCATAATCAACTTTGGGTACTTATGTATTATCACAACCTGTTGGCAACATTACATGAAACAAAGCACATGATTGCCAATTCAGTTTTTACAACACAGACAAAATCATATCATATTGTGAAGATTTCACTCTTATAGAATTGCCATTTAAATTAATGAATTGTAAACTTTCACTCATCCAAATACATTTTTGCTATAATTCCCAGACATTCATACTTGGATTTAATCAGATCTGCATTTGTACATGTAATTCTAGCACTGCTTTGCCCTTTTTATTCAATAAAACAGAAAAGAATAACTTCCTTCAACCAAGATTCTATCAAAAATGTTGCACACAAAATAACAAAAACAGTGGGAAATGACTACCTGCATATTATAACATAGGTCAGTTTCCTCAAATCAAAAGACGTCCATTAAATGCCACAACATGCAGCTAATATTGGAAATGGTTCTCATGCATGTTCGAAAACAATAACAATGTCAGCATTTAGTGACGTCTTTTTATTTGAGTGAATTAATCAAGGGTATAATACATAAGCACCAAACAAATCAGTATAAAAGTAATAGTTAAATTCTTTCCTCTGAGAGAAAAGGTTGAAGAAGCTCCCCCTACCAAATCGTTTGTATCTACACTCTTTTCCCAACAGTACATCTGACCTAGCAAAACACTGAATCTCTTACATAATATACATATAATTAGCCCCTTTAATATTCTTTTATTAGAATTTAAATAACAACACTTTACAGTAAAATTATAGGTTATAAACAAATTAGCAAAAACCAAATTTCATTAAAATTCGTAATTTAGTTCACACTTTTTGCAAAGGAAAGAAAAACAAATTTGTGCCCTTAAATCTTGTTCTATACTGGACTTGTATCCAATATGAGGATAAATAATTTGCCAAGGCAATGGATAAAGGTGTGGACTAAAAAAATATCCGACCAAAACTTCTCATGAATCAAGAACAGCAACTGGGTAAGTCGATCTCTATTCATTATTTAAAGAAATATATATAGTAATAAACTTTTACCTTCAATTGCTCCAGCATCACCATTTTGAGTTGAAATTTTTGAAATTCTTCTGTGTAATGCACACACCCTGCTTACAATATCACCAAGACATATGTTTACTTCAATATCATCCAAATCAAATTTTGAATTACTACCATCATCTAATGTTGCAGAATGAACTGGAGGTAATATACAAAAATCTGTATTACTATCAGTATTGTCAACATTTAAATCACTTGTGATACTTTCCTCCACATCACTTGTTTCATTTGTTGTTAAAGTTTTTTCATTCTTCAGGGAGGAATGCAAATTATTCCTTTCATCCATTACCACATTTACAAGATCATTATCACAGGAAAAGTTTCTCAAACTATTCAGAGAATTTATACTTGTATTATCTACATTTTCCTCTGTAGAACATAAATGTGAGTAACTATTGACAGGACTGGAGTAACTATTGACTGGAGTATTTCTTTCGACATTTTCCTTTTCAAAATTTTCAAGGCATATGTTTTCAGCATATGAATTTACATCATTGTGTAATTTATTGATTATATTCGAATCACCAACTGCCTTGGATTGACTATACATGATATCATTATTATTACTGGAATGATTATTTGTACTATCAAGTGAAGTTTCATTTGCATCATTCAAACCTTTATTTGTTTGTCCTGAATTTAATTCAGCATCTTGGTTCATTTGCACATCTCTTTTTTCTAAAATTTCAGAATTAAAATCTCCAACAACAACAGTTTGAATAATTTTTGAAATGCTGACATCTATTTTCTTATTTGGTTTTGTACTTATATGATGCATAATTTCTTGTTCCTCCAGCTGCTGTCCTATAGTACACTCAGCATCAATTTCAACTTTTTGAAATTCATTATCATTTACAGCTTCACCATAAGGTTCTGATGGACTTAATTTTGCCATATTCTTTTCAGGAAGTACATTTAAATCCTGATTAGTGCTTATTTTTACAATACTTTTATTTTTAACGATTAAACAAACATTATCAGAATCCGGAGCTTTCGAATCTTCAACGAATGGTTCTGAATAGTCCACGTTATCTGGTAGGGCAGTCATAGGACTTAATTTGTTTGTTACAGATGAATTTGAGTCAGAAGAGCAAGCTTCAGCAAATTCTTCAACTAAAAAGTCTATTTCATCATCAGAAAGCTTCTCAATCTTATTTTGTTCTTTTGTAAATTCCTCTATCGCATCATCAAGATCGAAATCATCAGAAAGCTTCTCAATCTTCTTTTGTTCTTTTGTAAATTCCTCTATCGCATCATCAAGATCGAAATCATCAGAAGAATCTCCCAAACTGTCTACATTAGTCACTTTTTTAAATTTATCTCCAGTTCCCTCTGATTCCATATCAAGACATTCTGTTATTCACGCCAAATGTGTTTAGATGTTTTAAACTGAATGGAATTAAAACCAATAAATGAAAGATCTGAACTGAGATCTCAGTTAGTTTTATGGATAAGTTCTACTTCGTAAACAATAGAGTTCGATATCGGCGAAAGTGGCATCTATTTTATAGTTACAGTTACAGTTAATGTCTTTATTTAGGATTAGGAGCAACAAAAGCTATTATCCCAAACAAAACTATCGGTGGTATTCTCAATCGCGAGTTAACCTCGAGTTATCCCCGAACCGGGTGACAGTGAGTGAGAGAATATTAACGACGCACTGATTAGCAACACGAGGGCATTTGGCGACGGTCCGCGTAATTTTGAACCACGGTGAAGTGACGCGGACGACACCTGAGCTGGCACCCGCTTTGCTAACAACCACACCACACCAACGGGAGGACGTTTGAGCTCTCGACAGATTTAACGTGCATGGCTCCCCTACACGGCGGATCTTTAGTGGTACTAGGATCAAACCCATGACATGCTAGCCATGATCCGATGCCTAGACCACTCGGCCACCGCGGCCGCATCCCCGAACCGGAGGTAACTCGCAGATTGGCGAAACATCATTATTCTCAATTGCGGATTGTGCCAAATCCGCGGATTATTCATCTAAAGGTTACTCGCCGATTCTACCCTCCGATTTCGGAGGGTAACTCGCGGATTTCACACTCGTGAAACTGTTTGTAAACAAAGATGGACGACCGCTTCGATTTTTTTCTGCTTGAGGATTTAGAAACATTGGAAAGTTTTGAAAGGTCTGTTTTCATTCCTGAACATAGGAACAATGACTTAGATGAATTGGATGAAGATGATTTTGTTGCAGAAATACTTTGCAGTAGGATTTATTAAATGTAGATTCTAAGCACCTTGAAAGCACACAGCAATCATTACAGAAGAAAGGTAATTACTAAAGATGTTGCCAGATGTAACGAAACGATTACTATTAATTTGATTATTTCAATACTCTCCCTAAATCAAAATAATCTAACAATATAAAAAAAGGTACATATACATACACCTTAATACACTAATAAAATCAGTCACTTAAAATACACATGCTAAAAGAAAATAGAATAACACATTAAATACAAAATTGCAATGATTATAGTATAATACATGTATACACACATGCTCTAATTAATTTCCAAAATTATACATTCCTAGCATTAACTTGAGTTTTAAAAATCTATCTTTAACAAGAGGTTTAGTCAATATATCAGCAACCTGGACTTCACTACTACAATTTATGACATTAAGTTGCTTGTTTTCATATTGTTCTCTAATAAATTTGTAACAAATGTCAATATGTTTGGTCCTATTATGAAATTCAGGATTTTTCACTAAACGGATGGCACTTTGGTTATCTATTTGAAGACTTGGAACAGAAGTCACACAGCACAGTTCTTTTAAAAGATTGTTCAACCAAATCGCTTCTTTCGCAGCTTGACTTGCTGGAATAAATTCAGCTTCAGTTGTTGAGAGAACAATGCAATTCTGTCGTTGACTTCTCCATGCAATAGCACCTCCATTATACTTGAACACCATTCCTGATGTTGATCTCCTGGTTAATGGATCACCAGCATAATCTGAGTCACTGTATGACTCAAGCGTAGCACTAGTAACACCCAGATACATAAGGGTCGATCAGGGGTCAGTCATAAGATCAGGGCCGATCCTATCAGGTGTGCAGCGCGTGCACCGCACGAGGGCGGCCGCAGGCCGCCTATAATTTTATAGATCAAGCAAAAATTTTTGCAAATTTCTCAAAATAATTTTTTAAAAAAATCGAATAAATATGTTGAATAGTTGTTGAAAAATCAACATAAGTCAGGATTTCCCGATAGCATAACATAGTTCAAGAAATCTAGAGTTAGTGTAGAGCTCACTAGTCCATTCTCCATTAATGCCTACTCTTTATACATATCCTCCATTTCATAATTAAAATTCGAGGCAGAGCTGGCAATACCGCAATAGAGAAAGTATTTTTTGTTTATCAGTGGAACTAGTGGTGCATTGGATCGATGCTTAACAAAGGCATCTCAAAAATGATTTTTGTGAAAGTTACTTTTAGAAAGCATCTAATATGGTTTTTATTACCTAAGACACGAGTGTGTAAATTCAATATGCATTTAGGGAAGTTAAAAGTTTTCAATTTAATAATAGCTTTACAATTTTGAAAAACAAAATAGTTGAAAGAAGTGATTTTTGTGTCAATGGTTTTACAACGCTTATAAACAATGCCCAATTTCCTTTCTAATGTAAGTGTTGTACCTCTATTAAAAGGCAGTTTCTTGTTGCTTTACTTGGTATCAAGTTATTTGAGAAAAAATCTTGCAGCTTCTTTTGATCAAATTATTTTTATTGGCAATGCCTGCTAGGAAAACACTTCATTTAGTATTATTAATGTTAGCGAAATTCTTAATTTCATTTTTATGTTGTATGTACTTAATGGTACTTTAGAACTATAGTTAAAAAAATGCGGATTTTATGCATTTTCTTAAAACCCTAAATGTTACACGACAGCATATAATCAAATAGGCAAATCAAGATATTAACAACATAGCACTAAAAAAAGATATTAAAGCTAATCATGATATATATATATATATATATATATATATATATATATATTTGTCCACTTTTATGTATTCTCCATCTCCTAGTTGAAAAATAATTTCATGTCACCTGATTCACTTAGCCCGCTACCGTGTTCACTATTTTTCTACGTTAGCAGCAAGGGCTGGGAAAACTGGACCCATGTCCGGGGCGGCATTTAGACCGAATTTGAAAAGTACATTTTTTTTTTGTTTCAAAAAATTTGTATGAAAATATTTTCTGAAATATTATTATTCATGCTTTAGAAACCTGGAACACATAATCATTTTATAGACTGAATTGTGAAATGCCGACAACTACTAATAAAATTTGTAACTACTGCATTTTTTGTAAAAGCGACTATATCTTTTATAAAAAAGACGATATCACACATTTGTAAAAAAGACTTTATCTTTTGTAAAATTGTACTAGGGGGCGATTTGTTGTAGCAAGTAAATTGGCACCCGGCCTCGGGATACAGGTATAGATACGCTTATCTTAGCATGATTTTCACTGGCCTGATATAAAGGGGAAAACGGTAATTATCTTGTTTTACTTATGGTATTACTACTTTAAGGATGATTCAAATGTGCACAAAACAGAATATTTCTTTTAGAGCAGCGTTCGGCAAATTGCAGTTCTTTAATATTTCATTTTTATGTACAGTTAAAAATTACGTCTGTTAAAACGTTATCGTTCACACTTTCTTATTTATAAATGTGTCTTGGTGGGAAAAATTACTTGCATTTACATGCACATTTAAATATTTTATTGGCTTACTGATAGAATTTATTGTTAAATATGTATTTGATTTATCTTTTTTGCGATGTCCAGTTATGTATTTGTATTTAGTATTGTGAATTTGGTATTATATTTTAAGTACTTATTTATTTATTTCGTACTGTATACGTTTGATGTCTGTTTTCTTATGTGTTGAATCTTGAATGGTTCAAAGCTGATGTGTATGATAAATCAGGAAATTTGATACGCTTTCTCTTATTTTCATCTGTCACTCTCTCCCCATCGGGAGTGAGGTCATAATGGACATTCTTCCCCCCACACAACACAGAATGTCCGGTGTCAGCTAACTTAAAGGGGACAGAGGCAATTAGAATTTTTGGAAGATATCTAGCGCAACTGGAGATGTTTTATTTTACTCTTGAGTAAAGTTACTTGACTTGTGATCGTTGCTATCAACAGACTCCTTTTCGAAGAAGACACAAATCAATCTCTTTCATTTAGATCGTATGAAATAGCAACAGGTAATTGTGTTTTTAATTTTGAATTATTATTTATTTTTTTAAGGTATACATTAAAATACACACATTCTGTAGTACCTCCTGAAAGATACACTTTGAAATAGGCTCATTTAATGTTGATATCGTTCTCTTAGAATATGGACCTTATATATTTAGGGACATTCAATTAAAGTGAAACTAAAAAAATAATTCAAAGATAAGTTAAAAAAAAAATAAATGATTTTTTTTTGGTAAAATTTTAGGATCTTAAAGACAAGAGAGAGAGTAGTAACTTGTGTTTTTCTTTATATAAATAAATCAACTAAAGTGTTAGCCTAATAAATCAATATAACTTAATAGGGGGGGGGGAGTACAACACTGTATGTTTGACGCTTCTATTTATAGACAAAACAGAATGTATAATAAAGCTATTGTATACCTCATGGACTCGCGTTTTCTTTGGATTTACATAAAAATAAAAATGCGTGCTTAGGCTGACACAATGCAAAGGCTTTCAAAAAGATCCGTAGAATAGAGTATTTTCCGTACCTTTCTGTAAATACAAGATTTTACTGCTCATTTCAAACATTTATTCATTAATAAAACTTTTTCAACTAAGAATTTTAACTTTTCATTAACTTCAAAATTAAGAAGAAAAAAAACCTGTGACTAATGTACTTATTTGGACATAATTTATTTAAAGAAAGATATACTGAATTTCTAATTAAATTAATTTGCTTAGCATTAAAGGATAAAATACATAATGTCTGGTCTTGTGGGTTTAAATTTCTGGAATTAAGACATATTGTGTCAGGTTCCTTATTTGGAGGTACTATTATATTTTTACCATATTAAGTTAAGTGTTAAAGAATATTTTATTGTATTTACTTTTATGAAAAAGCGGATTATAAAAATAATATATTTAGTTTAATAAAATATCTTTTGGTTTATATACATATATAAATTGCGTAAAAAATAAATTCACGTAAGTGAATAACGATTTTAACTGAAAAGTCCACTGAACTAAAAGAAAACTAGCTTATTTTAACATCAATGGAATTATTTTGTATATGTACCCATAGTTATACTTAAGAGTATAGGAATCATAAAATTTTATCTTTGAATTAAATCGAAATAATATTGTTGACGCAACCTTTTTTTCGTAAGAGAGCTTCCCCTTTCGGAACTAGACATTGTACAATCTTCATAACTGTTCCCAGTATTATAAAAAATGTGCTTCATTTGTCTTGTTTATTGTAAATTTTGATTTTTTTTCCTGAATTTTTCATCATGAATCATTTTTTTTTTTTTGAATCATCAAGTTAAGTCAATATAACAAATGTGTTTTTAGATGGGTTTTTATCTTTCTCTCTCTCTTTTTAAACAAAAGAAATTTAATAATATTATTTTGTAATTATGGTATATTTTTAAAGTAATTGCATTATTGCTGATAGAAATATCGAAAAGGCATTTCGTAAAAATTCTTTCAGAATATTTAAAGTTTGGGAATTAGGTCAATAATAGGTGAGTTATTTAAATGTTTCATTCTTTTTCTCAATCAAAAAATAAATTTAGCACCATTATTTCATTATTATAAATTTATTTTCAAATGAGACTACATGTGTTAAGATTTAAATGTTATTAAAAATATTTCGAAATGACATTCTTTGCAGAAGCTGAATGAGTGAGTGAGTGAATCTTAACGTCCCGCTGTTCAGCTACACGAGGGCTATTGGGGACGGTCCGCGTAATTTTGCAGAAGCTGAAAGACGGAATTTTGTTCGAATGAGAAATATAATGTATTTCAAAAAATTATTTTAAATATTGTTGTCTTTTTGAGTATTTTTATAAGTGTTAATTTTGGTATTTATTATGATTATAAATTTCTAGTGTTATATTAATAAGAAAAAAGGAAAGTGTATTTTTTCTGTAGGAGCAGTATAAATAGAGAACATTATATTTTTTATAGATTTAAATTTATATAAATCCCTTCTATCTTCTGTGCGTGCTATGTACAGATGTATATGTGGGAGGATAATTAAAAAAATTCAGACTTAATAATTTTAATTTTGAAAAATTTTACGTTTGAATAAATCAAGGTAACGTGATATTGGTTAATTTAAATGTTAAGTTTAATTACGCCACAGCTATAATTTACAGATTTACATTGAAATTAACTTAGTAATTAGATTATTAGAGTCCAAGTTCTGTTATTTTGTGAGGGAGGGGTTTCTGGCGTTCGTCTTCAGTGAAATTTTCAGACCATCTCTTTCTCTCCCCCTGCCCTCTCTAGGCTTCGGGGATGACAGCGGTTCCCGTGTCTTTAGCTTCGAATTACATCCGGTTGATGGGCAGAGAGGGGTTTAAGACAAGACCACGCAATATTTTTAAGGGTGCAGGTGTAAATTTCACGTTGGGTGACCATACCCACAAAGAAGCCGAATCACATCTGTGTTGCGAGAACGTCACAATGCATTAAACATAAATTAAAAGAAAGAGTGTTTCAACGAAAGTAAAATAGGGACTTTTTTATTCTCTGTTTTAAATTTACGATAAGATTTTGGAAAATCTCAAATGTATCGAATTTTAATTCAAATGAGTCAATTTTTGATGAATTAAAAAAATTTTGTATGAAAGCAAAGCAATTTATCAATTATTTTACACTTTCCCAACTTAATTGATATATATGTTGTTGAAAATTTTAGAATGTCCGAGGAAGGACGTAAAGAAACTAATAGGTGCCCATTATAAAAGAATAAGACTCGAAAAACAAGCCCATTTTAAAAAACAGGCCGAAAGTTTACTGAATTACTTACAAGACACTAGAAAAAAAGGAAAGCAGTATAGAATCAGATTAAGACTTTCATGATTAGGATGTTGCAGATCAAATAAACAGAATAGATAGTGGCACTGCTGTTGTAGGGTGAGTGAGTGAATATTAACGTCACACTGTTCAGCTACACGAGGGCTTTTGGCGTTGGACCTCGTCATTTTGAAACATGGTTAAGTGACGAGGACGACATCTGAGGTGGCACCTCCTCTCCTAACTATCACACACCAAAGGGAGGACCTTTGAGTTCTCGACAGATTTAACTTGCATCGCTCCTCTACACAGCGAGTTTTTAGTGATACTGGGCTCGAACTCGTGACATGCCAGCCACGATCCGATACCTTGACACTAGGCTACCGCGGTTACACTGCTGTTGTAGGAACTCCTCCAAAAAAATCCTAAAATCACAATACTCTAACAATGATATTTAGTTCAGATCTAGTAACCTGGCCAGCTATTCAATCAGACGCCGATAGATGTTTTTTTAGTAAAAGAAGGACCCTCTATAAGCCATTGACAAAGTATAATTTTCCTTATGACGACGCCGGTCGAACATTTAGCTCATATTGTTAAACTAAAATTTTCCAAAACGGTGAAAAGGTTATGCGTAAATCGTTAACCCATTACAAAAAAACTGTGCATATTGTTGTTGCAGCAAACTTTTTGTCTGTGTCATTAGTTCTCTTTCCATGGAATATTTTAAAAGTTGGAAACATCACGTAGATATTTTAAAAGAACACGAAACATCAAAAAACTATAATCAAAGCCTGAAGTTTTAGATTGAATTCAGTCAGCGATTACAATGCTCTAAAACAATTGACAGTGATTCGAACAGACTTACTATTGCGATTATTGGTGTGATTTGCATCTACGTATTGTAGCCACGTTAAAGGTACTGGCTCAAAATTGTTTAGCCCTTCGGGGTAAGTGTGACAAATTAAATTTGTCACACTTACATATTGCAAATTTAAACACATTTAATTCCAATATATAATGGTAATGCTTTACAAATAATTCAATTACTTGCTAAATTTGATCCAGTAATAGAGGAGCATCTTCGAAGAGTGCTAAAAAGGGAAGAAGCTAAATACACTATCTAGGGAAAAATACTCAACACGAAATAATTTCTCTTCTACATGAGAATTTTAAACTACATATTGTTCATAAAAATGAACAAGCCAAATGTTATTAGATAATTTTATATTGCGGCTCTGGTTTTAGTAAGATGGAACAAATGACATTTCTGGTAAGATATGTATGTAGTGAGAAATCTTATCTTAATGAAGTTACCGTTAAAAAAAGAATTTTTTAGGTTTCCTTCCAGTTAAAAGATTGATTGGAAAAGAACTTTCAGATTTAACAGCTGAGAAACTTCAAAATTAGGGTAAATTTGCTAGATATGCGGAGGGCAGGCCTAGGATAACGGAGCCAATATAAATCAGGGGTTCAATCCACAATCTTCTTATCATGTAGTAGCCACTCTTTAAATTTGATCGTTAATGAATGACAAAAGCATCCTTAGAAGCCTGCACTATCTCGACAAAGTTAAAGGTATCGGCATCGGCTTTTTTTCTGCAACTTGACCAGTATATATATAAGGAAAAATACAAAAAACCATTCTTATTTCAGTATGTTCATTCAATTTTGATTTATCATACACTAATTCTTGGTGGTAACACGATCAAGATAAGTGTAAGTAGTTATTAAGTTTTAGTAAAAGGTGCTGCCGTTGATTTTTGTTTAAATCAGAAACTGTAGTGATAAGTACAAACTGTTATTTTATTCTTTTGATCCTTTGATATAATGTTCACTAACTCCTGTCCCCGGTTTCTGTTTCACATTTTAGAGGATAATGCCTTCTATAAAAGCTCTTTATTAAATTTATGAATGAATGAAAATGTTTCACAGGTGTTTCCTAAAAGAGTAGAAAAAATTTGGGCATATTGTCAAGCTAATTTAAAAAAAGAAAACTCACATATAAGCATGTGTCCTGATGATTTGTTTCGGAAATAAGTACGAAATGTTTAAAAATTGAAACTTTAAATTTATTTATATATTTTATATTATATAAATAATAGGATTTTCTTACAAAATTGGGTAACTATAAACAGGGTTTTTTTTTTTTTTTTTTTGAGATTTTTATTTTTTACGAAGACTTTGAAAGAGTGCTACAAAATAATTTATTTTATGTAATTTGCTAACAGGAATGGGTATTTTTTAATGAATAATCCATATTCTTACACTCAATAATCAAAAGTCTTGAAACATTTAAATTTTTATGTTCAACTTTAATTTGGCATGATTTATTATCAAGAATTGATGTATTGAGTAAAATGCTTCAAAAATCCTAAATTAAACATCGCGGAATGCATACAAGGCTTAGATAATCTTAAAAATATTTAATTTTCCAAAGATCTGACGATAATTTAAAAATATTTGTTGATTCAGCAGCAACACTTGCTACAGATTTAGGTATTTATCCCCAAATTTCCCATCTCAAAGCTAAAAAAAGGTGCGTTTATTTTATTACGAGGCCTGTGATGAGCCAGTTTTAAATCCCTTACAGCAATTCAAGACTAATTTCTATTTTGCAATTCTTGATCACACGATCTCTTCAGTAAATGAAAGATTTACCTTTTTATCTGAGTGTAATTCAATATTTTGCTTCCTGTATGAGTTTCACAACATTTCTAATGATGATTCATGAAAGCCTGTATGGATTTAGATATTAAGTTACAAGTACAGGAAGAAGAAAGTATTGTGAAAGATATATAGATGGCAACAGCTCTATTATGAAATAACTTCATTCAAAAATATTTTTCCTGGTAAAAAACAGCCAACTGAGATATTAGAAATTATAGTGAAAAATGATCTTTTCCCTGTTTTCCAAATTTGCTCAAGCAATAAGAATTTTTTTAACCTTACCTGTTTCTGTAGTTCAGTGAAAGAAGTTTCAGTAAATTAAAAATCATTAAAAATTACTTGAGAAATAGTATGACACGAGAAAGGCTTTCAGATTTGGCCATAATCTCATTGAATCCGAAATCTGCAAAAATTGATTTAACCGAAACTATTAACAAATTTGCTTCTCAGAAAGCCAGAAAAGTATTTTATAGTTACAGTAAAATCCGGCACGTATAATGCGCCCATAACTTTCTAGCTGCAATTGTTAGTTTTTAGGTATATTCACCCGCGTATAACACGCACACCTTTTTTGCGAAGAAACCTGAACCACACGTGCGCAATGCTCTTATATGTTTTAAAGTCCTTTATTCGAGAATTATTCCAAGCTTTAGTAAAAAATGGTGTACTTTTAGAATTACAACCCTTTAAGTTCATAAGGAATGTTATTTCTTCACAGAAACAGTATTTCGATAGATGTAAAAGTTTGATTTTTCTATGCTCATCTTTTTGTATTTTTAAAAGGTCTCAATTTTATACCCGCCGTATAACGCCACACCCGTACATTTCCATCTTATTTTTTGTGTTAAAAGTGTGCGTTATACACTGGATTTTAAGGTATATTTATTTATTACTTAGTCTTCTTTAGAAGAATGGACACACGATTTATGCCTTAGTATTTTTTTTATAGATCGTATTTCTGAGTAAATTCTGTTGTTTTGCAATTATAATTATAAATATATGTTTTTATTTTAAAGGTAATATTTTTGTTAGTTTATATTTTGATAAAGTATATTATGTTGCTATTATAACTCATTGCCTGGCCAAAAAATAAAGTTTTGCACTTTTTATTTGAGTTTTTATTAA
>BMAO01016472.1:0-130353 GCA_019973975.1 Trichonephila clavata | reverse complement strand
CCAACATGGCGGCCATTGATGTTGACGCGTCATTTCGATGGCTTGAGGATTGCTTCGAATCTTTGGAAAAATGTACTAAATTGTGTTGGAAACCCAAGCAAAAAGTTGCGTGAAGGTACAAGAACACCTTTGGGTAAGTTGAAATTACATTTTTCAAAAGCTTTCAACAAATCTGGAGATGCAAAGAATAACGATGATGTCCCAGCGTCATTTACAAAACCATCATATGCTCGTATCGTGGAGCCATCTATCATTCCCAATGAGAGTAATTTAGTGAATAATGTTATTGTATGTTCTAACAAAAATGATTTTACAAGTACATCTGAGGAAGTGCGAAAAATCATCAGAACTCAGTTAAACCTACACAAATTCAAGTAGGGATAAAAAAGATGAGAACCATCGATAATAATCGAGTGCTTGTTCAATGTGTATCAAAGAGGATAAGGAAAGGTTTTCGAATGCAATAAAAGAAAAAACAAATTCGCTTCAAGTGTCTTCTCCGCGGAAAGGAAACCCAAATTTGCTTTTGAAAAAATCTTCCGAATGAAATTAGTGATCATGAAGTTCTCCAGCTTTTGAAGGAACAGAATCCGGAATTGGGAGAGAAAGAACAAATATGGGAGGAGACAAAAATTCGTTTCACTCTTAAAAAATTCGAAAACTCCCGGCATTTGGTTCTAGAGGTCAATCCGATTTGTCGAAAACTGTGCCTTAATATGAACTTCCTGAGAGCAAACTGGAACGTTTGCAAAATCGAGGATTTCCTGGCCATTAACCGTTGCTTTAAGTGCCTTGGATATCATCATAAGGCTGCTAACTGTGAAAATGGCTTGTGCTGTTTCAAATGTGCTGGAGAACACAAGAGTAGTGAGTGCGATCTCTCTACTCAGGTTTGCGTTAATTGTATTAGATTCAATAAGAAAACAAGAGACCCAAACAAAAAAGTTGATGTGAATCACAAACCCTATTCTAGCTGCTGTACATGTCATCAATTTATGGAGAAACTTGTTGCATCTCAAACAAGTTATGAATAATGTTTTAACCTCAACCGCATTTACGCATTTTACAACTTAATTTGCATAAATCAAAAAGTTCTACACAGCAGCTTATTTTGAATATGGAAGTTCGCAATATTGATGTTGCGTTGGTACAAGAGCCTCATTCGTACAAGGGAACTCTTCCTGGATTTCCTTCGTCTTACAGAGTTTTCTTCAGTCCTTCTTTCGAGATAATTAAAGCAGCCATTATATATTATCAGAAATAGAAATATTTCAACCTTTCTAGATATAAATCACCTTGATTACAATATGGTGACAGTGCGCTTAAACATTAATAAAGCATCCTTTTTGTTTGTTTCCTACTATTTCGAACCCTCCAAGAATATTGATTTTGATTTGGAAAAAATTAACCAACTTTTTCCCCAGATGCCTATAAACAGATTGATCTGGTCAATGGACGCTAATAGCAAATCTGAAACATGGTTCAGTCTCCTTTCTGACTCTAGAGGTTCCAAGCTCACCGATTTTATTAGTGCCCATAACCTCTTTGTCATTAATGAAGATTGCGGTCCTACATTTTGTGGCTCTCAAGGTTCTAGCTACATTGATGTAACTGCAGTTGGAACTGATTTGCTGGAAGATGTTTCTTGTTGGCATTTGCCTACTTATGATTCTCTCTCCGACCACAGAGCAATTGAGTTTGATATTGTTCTTAATTCCAATTCTCAAACAAAAAATGGTGACTTTTGTATCTTCAACCTGATAAAAGCGAACTGGAAACTCTTCTATGACACATCTAATTGCTTGCTGTCAAACATTAGTAATCGCATCGATTCCTGCCAAAATCCAGAATCCTTACATGATCTCGTAGATAATCTCCTTTCTATTATTCTAAATTCTTGTAAAATGTCAATTCCAATTAAAAAGCAAGGGATGCACAGAATTCCTTGGCGGACAACGGAAATTGGGTGCATGAGAAAGCACGTAAATGCTGCAAGAAGTAGATTCCAGAGATGTAAAAATATTGCTTTAAGAGAAATTTATAAAAGTAAATACAAAGAATTAAGAACTAATTATAATTTAAAACTTTTAGATGCCAAATTAAGCTCATGGAAGAAATTTTTGGATGAAATTAATGTAAATAATGTGCGGAAAAAGATTTACCTATGGCGTCAAACAGCAGTTTCAGAAGAGAGTTGAACTCAGTGGAATTGCTCTTCCATGTTAGTACTGTGACTAATTCTTTTGAAGAGACAATTAATGAGATTATCTTCCATTCTTTTCCTGATGATTGTGAGAATGATGATGATGATTGTCACAAGGAAATACGAAATGATGCTCTTATCAATAGCAACATAACGAATGACCCACCTTTTACCATCCATGAAATTGATGCTGTTATTAATAAATTGAAGTTAAGAAAGTCACCTGGCCCTGACTCCATTCCTAATGAAGTTGTCAAGAAATTGCATGTAATGCACCCTGGGCTTTTCCTAAAAGTTTTTAATTCATGTCTTCGTCTCAAGATCTTTCCTCTCTGTTGGAAAAAAGCTAGAATTATCCTGATTCCCAAAGTGAACGACGTCCGTATCCCTAATTTAGACAACCTTAGGTGTATCAGTTTACTGTCAACTTTGGGTAAATGTTTTGAAAGACTCATTATCAACAGAGTGGCCTGGCGTTTACACAAAGATTTTTTTTTCAATAAAAACCAATTTGGTTTTATGCCACAAAAATGTACCGAGGATGCCTTGATGAAACTTAATGAAATTGTTTTAAAAGGAAAAAAGAGAAATTTTCATACAATCCTAGTTTTCTTGGATATTAAAGGAGCTTTTGATAATACTTGGTGGCCTGGTATTCTGAGCCTTTTAAAAAGATCTAACATTCCTAACAACTTATTTGCCGTAATTTCCAGCTTCTTGAAGGCTAGAACTGTGACTTTATCTTTAGGTCTTTCCTCAAAAGAGAGATTTTTGAACAAGGGATGTCCTCAGGGATCAGTTTCTGGACCTTTTCTCTGGAACATCATTATAAATGATTTTTTGGAAAAAATCTTGGCTTTTTCTTGTGAAACGATTGCTTTTGCCGACGACTTACTTCTTTGTTTTCAGGGAAAGTCTTTTCATGATATAAGCAGACAAGCGCAGCTTACCCTTGATTTTGTATCAACCTGGGCAAAGAATTATAAATTAGAGTTTAATGCTGTCAAATCAAAAGTTATGATCTTGGAGAAAAGAGAAAGCAACATCCTCACTAGCAACCTCACCCTTAATGGGATTCCCCTCGATTGTGTGAAGGAACTAAAATATCTTGGTATTGTCCTTGGTAGTAAATTCTGTTGGATGCAACATATTCTGCATCGTTCAAATAAGTGTGTGAAAAAAATTCTGCTAGGGCTTAACAGAGTTGCCAGAAATAGCTTTGGGATCAAGTCCAATGTCTCATCCCTCATTTATAAACAAGGCATTGTTCCATTTATCTGTTATGGTTCACGAATCTGGGAATCTGCCTTGAAGAAGAAAATAAATTGTCGTCTCCTGCGAAAAATTCAACGAAGAATACTTCTTCGAGTTATTTCTGGGTATCGAACGATATCCTATGATGCTGTGTTTGCTATCTCGGGCTTTCCACCTATTGACATCTTTATAATCAGAAATAATGAATTCAAGAATGCAATAAAGAACTGTTCCAATAAGAGTCTAGATGGTACCCTGCGATTTTCTGATCTCCCTCATCCTTCTGAACGATTTCCTCTTAATGTTGTTAATTACCGTAAAAATATTGAAGACAACTTTCCTGTTGTCTGCTTTACAGATGGTAGCAAAATTAACAATGAGGTTGGCCTTGCATTTGTTATTTTCCAAGATTTTATTGAAATTGAAACTCGCCAATTTAGAATAAGTGATGAATGTAGTGTGTTTCAGGCTGAATTACTTTGCATAGCTCAAGCAGTCTCATGGATCTGTAAAAACGAAAACCTTTCATCGGATTTTTTAATTTGCAGCGATTCTCTTTCATCTTTATATGCTTTAAATAACATTGATTCTCAAAATCAACTGATTGTTAAAACGCAAATTGATCTCAATTTTCTTCGAAGCCCCAGAGGTGTAAAAGTTTCCTTTTCTTTTGTTCGAGGTCATACGGGAATCTATGGCAATGAACGTGCTGACTGGCTTGCAAAAGAAGCTACAAAATTAAGCAATTTGATTCCTATGAGCATTCCAAAATCATATTATAAAAATATTTTTAAGGAAAAATTATTTCTGAGTGGAATAAATTATATTAAATATCAAATAATGCGCTCTTCACCAAGGAATTTATTCCTTCTATTCAGAGACGTTTAAAGGCTAAACACTATCACAACCTAATTTTATACTTACCCAGTTTCTAACTGGGCATGGCAACTTTAAAGCCTATTTGAAACGCTTTAATTTGTCGCCTACTGACCAGTGTTCTTGCTCCAGTGACTCAGTCCAGGATGTCAAGCATCTAATATTTGCTTGTGCTAAATTCTCTTCCGAAAGACGTACTCTCATGAATTGCCTACAAAAGAACAATATAGCGTGGCCTCCTCCTTTCTCTGCCTTTGGTTAGAGCAAGTCTTCTTTTACATCGTTTTGTGCATATATTAATAGCATTTTTTCTCGTATTGTTTAGATTGTCAATTTAATTTTTTAAAATTTTTTTTATTATTTTATTATTTTTTGTGTGTTTGCTAACAATTACTGTGTACGTATGTATCTCTGTTTTTTTTTGAAAGTGCGTATATATATATGTATATATATATATATGTCTGTGTGTATATTCTTAAGTATTTGTGTGTATGCATGCTTTTACTCATTTGTATTTTGAAAATCTTATTCTGATCACACATGTGCTTCCAAACCTTCACCATTGTATAATTTTAATTACTGAATGTCTCCGTTTTTGCATGTGAGCAATGTTGTATTTTGTACTGTGTTTATTGTATTTGCATCCCGTCTTGTTTCTTTTACCTTTCGATTTCCCATTTGTGCTTGTATCCCTGCACTTAAAACTTCCTACCACTATTGATCGAGTATTGACTTACGTTTGTAAGCCTTGTGTTATACTTGTTGGCACACAAGGAATCTACCTAGAATCTCAAAAAAAAAAGCCTGTTTTCTCAAAATGTAATATTTTTTACTTTTGTACCTTTTTCTCAAAATTTACTAATCATATAATCCTCAAATTTTCAGTGAGTAGACTTTTAACATGTTTACACATTTTAATGGAGGGAATTAGATATATATATAGCAAACTTTTTCAGATAGGACTTTTTTAAACTAAAATTTAGGGGGGGGGGAATTGGACAATTTTTTAAAAATGCATAATTAATTTTATTTGTAACAAAAAGACAAAACCCATTATTAAAGTGTTATAGATAGTACACATAATCTACTGTAATAATTTTATACATGAGAAGTAAGTAGTTTCTGAGAAAAAGGTACATAAACTTACGAAATTTAACATTTGCTTCTATGGACGTGCCAGACCCCCTTAAAGCTTAATTATAAATTTTACATTACTCCTTAAGGTCTTAAGTTCTAGTTACTATTAAACTTTTATAAGTATTTTGGATGTAAAAAGTTTTAGAAGCTCTTTTGTATTACGTTTATTTTATAAATGGTTTGTGAAACGGACAGAAACTCGCAATTGTTTTCAAATAAATACTTCCAATCTCCAAAGGATTATCGATTAATGATTTTTGCTCACCTTTCGAATCACCAATATCCTTGTTTTCGAATTAAAATTGATACATTTTCGAAATTTCTTATTTTCTTACCAAAAGCTTTTAAACAAAGATGATTGATGTGTAAACTATCGATATCTCAATAATAGAATTCACAAAGGAAAACATGTATTTTAATTTATGAAGAGAAATGACATTAAAGCACTACAAGAGTCTATCAATAAACTTTAATGAACGGTCAATAGAAATAAATCCCTCCTTAAATTAAAAGTAAGGAGGAGAAACGTATATAAATTAAAATCAAAGTATTCCCTCTAATTAATATTCCCTTGTACCACTGAATGTTGACCCAACGAATTCAGGGAAGTTGTCCCTCTCTCACACTATGAGAATAAATCAATCCACAAGTGGCCAACTGTATGCATTCATGTTACTTAACTCTTTTGAAAAAGATGAAAAGTGAATACAAATGAATGACAAAAAAGGCTTGCATTATGGCAGGAGTATAAAAAAAAATATTTTTTATGACTACATTTGGATGAATAAAAGAACATTCTGTTGAATAACTGGAAACCATTTTCAACTCTTCATAGGAAGAAAAGGAAAGGAAACTTGGGCATTGCATAATGCTAGTTTTGCCACCTAATCAACAGTAACAATATATCAAAACCCACGAAACTCATGGAGGAAAGGGGCAACTCGGATGTCGGTCTTTAGCTGTATCTTTCAACATCATTCAGGTGACAGTGCGGTTTGGCTCGGTTCCACCTCAAATTGGAGGGAGAACACCCTAGGGGTGATCAGGGGTCTCCCACCTCTCTCCCCCTTCCTCACGAGGGGTCTTGCGGCTCGACGGCTATTTAGAGTATCCCCATTCCTCTCTCTCTCTCAAAAGCGCTATACATCTACAAACATGCATGGTTTCTCTTGGATTCAAACTCAGGCCAAACGGCACAGCATCACAAACCACTATACCGGATGGACAGACCTCGTTTAAACGTCTTCAAAGCATGTTATACATCTTTTAACAAAGAAAAATCTGAAAACCTTTTACATTAAAAACAAAATGCTTACAATAATCCAAAATTGAGAAATTATTAAGCAACTCTTATTTAATTTTCTTAATTAGAAGTTATTCAAAGAATAATAAGGAAATAGAATCTCTGAGTATTTTGTTTCAAAAGATTAATTACACACAATTATAAAGTGTCCTGAGAAAGCGAGTAAATCCGATAGAAAAATCCTTTCTGTCAGTTTTACTTCTTTTTCATATAACTGGATTGGAATCATATCCCAAAGGTGGTAAGGGGGTAAAGGGTATTTAAAACATTCACTCTTCCATCGCTTAATTTGGGAATCTCCTAGGTACTCATTCATATTTCTGCACTGTTTAGGGATAGTAACTCAACATTTTCAGTAGTATTATCATCGGAAAAGAAAAGACCAGTTGTAGTTCTTTTTCTTGTTTTGCTTCAATTTACTATAAACGAACAAACACGGATATCTCGAAAGCAAATTCATGTAATGTTGATGAAACTTTGGAAATGCTCACAAATGTTGCAGTATGATCAAAATGGATGAAAATTCCAGCCGTCAATCTTTGCTTATTGTTTTTTCATGACTGTAACATTTGCAAGTTATATTTTGTTACACCGTTTTTCAAGTGAATAGGAAATATATCGAAGCTTATTCGAAAATTCTTATCATAATTTTCCAAATTTAATGCAACATTTCATGCTTTCGCCTGAGATTAGCGTGATTGGAATTCCAGCCACGGGTGCGGTAATAGATATTTCATGGACAGGATATTACGGATTTGTTTTGTTTTTATTTAAAGTTTATTTTTAACAGAAAAGAGGAAAACATACGGTATTTAAGTAAAGATTGCCTTATGCGATTTTGATTCAAAATTATCTGGAGCTTACCGCATCATGAAATCTGGGTAGCTTTGTGATTTGAGCATCGGACTCTAGACCGAAAGGCCTGGGTTCGATGCCCGATGCCGCCAAATACCCTCCGAGTACACACTGAGTATGTGCTCGTTAAATCAGTGGTCTCGAAAGTCTTGTGGGCGATCGCAGCAAAACCACGGGCGCAGGGGGCTGGAGAATATTTCCCTCCCCTCCAGTTCCATGCCTAAATTGTGGAGGTGGAAATAGGTGGTGTCACCGTCTCCACCTCCACAATTTCGCTGTCGCCATCTATCGGGTGTCACTGAGCCAAATCGTACTGTCACCTGCATGGAGATAAAACCTAACGACAGGCGTACACCTAGCCCCTTGCCACGATGAATTTCGTGGGCCTCGATCTAACACCGTTAGGCATTAGAACCAGTTGCATTAGAAACAACAACAACATGAAATCTCTGGATGATTATCTAAGTTTCTCAGCATTCGTCATTGTATGTCGCACTGTTCGTCTAAGTTTCTCAGCTTGTTGGGATTATTCTTCATAAATTTCGAACTAAAATATTCGTTTCCGGAGATTACTTACATGCTACCTTTGGGGAAATCTGCTTCCTGCTATAATTTTATATGCTAATATCACCTGCATCGGCTACTAAAAGCGCTTTTTTTACAGCGAATGAAACCTCACAATCGTTGCCTTGAAAAATTTCTCAATATTATACTAATTTAAAAGTGATTATTAGAAGTGAATTCACAACAGATGTTTCGCTGACTTTGCGGAAAGTTTACAAAATCAAACGATCGCTCCTTTTATAGCAATGGGTACGCTTGCGAAGTATTGGATGCTACTGGCTACTCAGGGTGAACCTAAGTGAAAAAGAGTTTTATATTATTGTTTAATATTTAATTGTTATGCAACATAATTATTTTACTTTTATTGTCTGTAAAAAATACATTGTGGGCAAATTAATTTACACAGCATTGGAAAAATATTTTGGTGTACTTTTTATATATTTTTAACTTTCTTTTGTTACGCAATCTATAAAAAAAGAAAGCATTTTAAAATCAACTTCTACAAATATCAATTGGAATTAAGAAAAATATATTTATTGTTGTGTATACTTATTTAATTATTTTTTATTTGTACGAATTTTTTTTATTACGAAATTTTATTTTCTTAAGTGTTATACAAAATATATTAATACGAATGCATTTTTCCCAATATTTACTTAATTTTACGAAATGATTTTTTTTCTTTTGAAATATATCAATACCTGGGTTTTTCTCTATTAAATACAATTTTTGTTCACAAGTGTAACGTAAAAGAAAAAACACGAATTTCTGAATAATTCATGTAAATCTCTCTCAAAATTTAATGCAACGTAGTTTTTGTCTCCAGTTTTGTAGCACGCTGGTGTCTAAAATTAAGGTCACAGACACAAAGTATTGCTCATCTTGAGAAATATTCATTTTATTGCAATAGAATTTAGAACAAATTTATATTTTTATGGGATAAAGCACTTACAGCATCATAGCAATGTGGAAAAGAGTTGAATTATAGTTTAACATACAGGTAATATTAAGACGGTCAAATAATGATGCATTAAATCGCAGGGTGGGTCCGCCTAACTTGGAGTGTGGCTACTGTGCAATATTGTACAAACTTGAAGACAAGCCATCATTCTTTTAATAAGGGCGGTGAAAATGCCCGCTGTAAGGAATCCCTTTCTTCCAAAAGCGCAGATTCTAATGCCTGGAAAGATCTTGTGACGGGTGCTTACGCGTTTCACTAACCTTCTCTCAAAATCTTTTAAATTGTATTTATTTTAACCAATCCCCGCTGAGAGCTAAAAGTGTGACTTATGCAAATAAGATAGTTTCGGGTTTAGCGAGTTCGAAAGAGATATAAAAGGGAGAAATGAAATGAAGAGATGAGGATGACTACGTGTTTTGATAGAGGAGTTAACTACGTGATTGATTAAGAAGGTGATTCTAGGAGATTAGTTTAACTAAGTGAAGTTTGTTAGCTGAAGGAAGATTATTGAAAAAAGATTCATTAATTCGGTTCGGACGTAACTGAAGATATACAGGATTGAAACCACTCCATAGATTCTACAAGTATTCAAGATTCCTGTCTTAAAGAGATATCAGGTCTGTGATTTTTATAGATTAGATTTAAATGCGTAGTTTGATTGTATGCGTTACTCCCCGTGGTATCAGTTAGTGTTCCGTCGTTCATAATTGAATTCTGATCTCACTCCACTATAATTTGTTGTTCTTAAAGTTTGATTAATATTTGTGTATTTCTATCATAAGGAATAATAAATAGTAGTGATTTATTATTTATGTAGTTATTAATTATGAATCCGACATACCCAAATTTAGATAATGTGCAAAGGGAAGTTAATAACCATAGGGGTAGTGAGAGACTAAGACAATCTTGAGGAGGGAATGACGGCGTGAGACCCTCCGAAATACCTGGCATAGGTCTGAGATGTGAACAACATCACAAGTTATTTCACTCAGCGAATATCTTCTTCAGGAAAATCATCAACAATGTGGATTTTATTGCCGCCTCACATAATCGTCCATAGAAAACAAGTTCGGGCCTACTTTAACCCGTAAAAATTTCATAAGGCCTTTCAGAAACCCAGACGGCTCTTTTTTCTGGAGTGCCGTGGATTAATACTACCGCATAAAGACATGCAGGAATGTAGGAGAGGGAATATGTAGAAAATGAATGAAATAATTGGTGGGAAAAAAAGAAATGATTATTTTTATTTTAAAAAATTTAGTGGAGAAAATCTCTTTCCTTTACAATGGATATTGTAAAATTTTAGAAGTTTTAACCTCTGTAGTCCCTCATAGAATATTTAACTGTTAATATAATCTTTCACCCTTCTTTAAATGAAACTAATGGCCATAAAATTGTAGAATAATGGTAAACATAGGGAGAGATGGGCGATCCAAAAAAATGGCGGGTTATGGAGCAAAAAAGGAATCATATTTGGATTTAGGAGATCTTTTTACATAAACAGCAGAAATAATATAAATCCTCGATGGGTTTTTTTTTCAGAGCAATGTTATCAACCTATTACAATTGCATCTGCTACAAGTTTTGAAATGCAAACTGACATCAAAAAAGCGTCCTTTAAAAAAATTTATCTTTACAGTAGGAAACAAACAGAAAATCGAAATAAAAATGGTACTCCATAAATCTAAAAAGAGTACCATTGTACCTAGACACATTAGAGGAGGATGAGATAATTCTTTATAATGTCCATGAACAGAAATGGCATACCGAGACTGGTTTCCTACACCGTTTAACATCGACCTAACATTAAAAATGATAATCTCATTAACTTCCTCACTATCATGCTTGACATTATTTTAACATTTTATCTGTTATTATTTTTCTTCAAGAGAATTATTTTAATACTTATACATCATGCTCTTTTAATGAGATTTTACTGAACTATATATTTTTAATCTTATTCATTCATCCGTGTTGTTTTTCATTTTTAATTATGTTTATAATAATTTTAGTTTATCAAGGAATTTTAGTGGCTCCTCATTTCAATTTGAGTCCATTTTAGGAAGAATGGCCTTGTCTGCTTCTTGTCGTGAAAAATGCCATTTCTTCTGTTCTTGATAAAAAAAAAACATTTTATTGACATGCTTTGACATTTTGTTGACATTGATATCCAATTGAGATAACATTTTCTTAAAGGAGGAATTTTTCGAAAATTTCATTGTGTCTTAAATAAGTTTAAGAGGACATGGTATGATTCAAGCAAAAAATTTTATTTACGGACATTCAAAAATTTTTTGGTTGCTTCCTATGTGTGTATACTATATAAAACAGATTTTGTGTTCAAAATTTCAGAAAAAGCTAGTTTAAGTTATTTAAGGAAAAAACATTAAATTTGTGAAGTGATTTTAAAATGCTACTCCTACAAACGTTTACATACACGCATGAAATCCGATTTACAGTTCCTTCAAGCTATGCATAACAAAAGTTGTTATGTGTTTCGCGATAAAATGATTGGTATTGGTACAATACTTTTTTTTATGAATGCTTATTGAAAATTCATTAAAAAATGTACAAATTCTGAGTTCAATTATTTTTAATAAATAAGTATTGCTTTGATTCAAAAATTTGTACCAAATTTTGGTACATGTACTATTAGCAATAGGTTAAAAAAAATCCAAAGCATTACGCACATTAGAAAAAAAAGCATTTTAAATAAAGACAAACTAGTTATTTTATCTTTCTCTGAGATAAGTAAGTTTAAAGTTTTGATTTGCCATAGGGATGTGAATAAGAACGAAAGCAAAAGCTATCATATAATTCTGTGTCTTTTATGTTTAGAGCTTTCGTATTCTGTCATGTTATAGAAAAGTATGTAAAGAATAATTTAAGCTAAAAAGATTAAATTTGATATTTTTGATCGATTTTTGTCAATTGAATCGTACTGTGTCCCCTTAAATACAAAAAAATATCTGACTATGCATACAATTTCAGAACTTTTCAAAAAAAGAGGTGGGCTTTTATCTTTAACACTCAAAGTATTTTCATTCGATTTCCATTGAAGGTTTTTGAAAACGATGTACTTATATATATATAAATCTGTAACACCATCTTTTCCCTTAGAATGAGTTGTAGTCTTATGAAGCAATCCACCCTTTCTTATTTAAATTTCCTGACCACATTTTGTTTGACAATCGTGTGCAGCGCAAATCAATGTGGATTTATTGACATGATCCTCGAGCGTTAAAGTTTGAAGACCTCTATTTTAAGCAATTGACTTGGCATAACATAGCCTAATTTAGCTCTCTCCATAAAACTCATCAATCACGCATTCACTTACACGCGAAAGTGTTAATAAAAATCTTGTCCCTTTTTCATCATGTTGTAAACAAATCAGCAATATTCTTTATGTTGAGAAACATATTTATGCTTTGAAAACTTCAAATAGTATATTACTCATGTTTCCTTAGAAACATACATGTAAACAAAAATGTGAATTGAAGATAAAATCTATAAACTTTCTTGGGGAATTACGTGTTAAGGTAAACGAGAAATGCATTCTTTTTAAAAACGATACATGGCTCAATGAAATCAATATGGATATATTTTAAACTAATAACCCTAAGACATTAGTTACTCCAGTAAAAAAATAGATCTTGAAAACGATTAAGAGTCTTTGCACCTATATATACCTGATTTCTATTATTATTCTCAAAAAACACATCCCAAAGAACTAAGTAATATTCCTTCTATACACAAAAAGACAGAAAATGGATGATTAGTAAGCAGAAAGTAGGAAAATTATAGCTTTCTATTTAGTTCATAGTATTTTCTCAAAAACGACTGCAATTTTATCATATTCGGTTCGAAAAGGAAATATTGTTCTTTAAAATGTTCAAAATTGCAAGAAAAATTGCTAATCTACCTAAAAAAAAAATCGTCTTACAAGTGTTAAAGCAAGAGTAAAAATGAACAACATATCAACAATGAAGCACAACAATGCTGACAACAACTTTGCACGGGAATTTCGTTTGTTTTTCATTCTTCTTCGGGTGTTCGGAATTGAAATAAAAGGTCATTTCTATCAAATAGAACAGAAGACAGAAGTTAAAAATACGAAATTGATTTCATTTTTCAGTGTTTTTTTCAGATATTTTCTTACTGTCATCCTCTGCTTAGCTATTATAAATGGAATATTATGGATCATAATTTACAAGGATCAAAGAACAGAATCAAAAGAAATTATCCATACATTCCTAACATTATTAAAAGTGCTTTTTTACGTAATAAGCTTTAGAAAGCGTCAAGCAATGGCCAAAATAATTGAAAATTTAAGAAAAATCTTTAACACATTGGAGCTACAGTGTAATTTTAGATTGGAAAAATGGATGTGTACCATTTATTTTATTTTTATTCAAATTTTAATAGGTATTTGGACCCTTGTATTCTGTTTCCTGGCTCACGAAAGGTCTAGTGTATCGCAAGAATTTTTCAAAGCAATGGAATTTCCTTCAAAGCTGTCGTTCTTTTGTTCTTTGTTTTTTTTAATTTCTGAGTTTCTGTTTTCATTCATAACGAAGTTCATTATTGCAGTATTTATCATCTACTATGGTCTTATCTGCAGAGTTATTCGATTGCTTTTTGGCCACCTACTCGACCTTCTTCATCGCCAAATTTTTATCCAGGAACATAGGAATTTACTTGATCAGTATGAAAAAATTATGCAAAGCATGAGAAAAGTGGATAAAGACTTTTCTTTCTTAATATTCGTTACAATTGTTTTGATTATGATTGAATTATTCTGGGGAGGATACAGGCTGGCATTTCATAAATATATGGGTAACGAATATTTCATTTCCCTCATTTGTACTTTAAGTTGCTACTTTACGTTTCAGCTACTGATAATGGTTTCGGCCTCCATGACGAACGAAATGGCGAAAGAAGTGAAGAATACATTTCAGTGTTTGAAATATCGATTTCCTCTAGTTTTGAGGGAAACAAAGTTCAAAGAAGTTTGCTCGAAAGAGAGTGACCTAACTTTATGGAAGATTTATGTCCTGAATAGATCTCTGCTTCTTACTAGCTTTGGTACATTGCTAACATACGGAATTTTGATAGGTACTTTAGGCGAAGCGAGTTGAAATGGAAAAAAAAATGTTCATAAAGATTTTTGTTTGAATTTTTGTCTGAGCGCTAATACACTAATATAACATTATCAAATTCAAACATCTATTTCTTTACTTGATACAGTTTTTTCAACATCCAATGGACAACATTTTTTGCATATGAATCTTCAAAAAACTTTTAACAAAAACCAAAAAATAGGAGGAAGCACACAAAAGAACAGAAGTCGGATATTGATATAAAAATCACCTCCCAGAAACCTAAGAAAAGTTTATTTGTTCATTACACATAAAAAGACGAAGATATGACTCTCTACGATGTAGACAAAGCTTTAATGGATTGACAGGTGAAGTCCTGTTTTATGTACTACATGACACCGACCAGGAATCGGAAAAGATAATTCAAAGTACACGTTTTCAAACTCTTGTGTAAATAGCCTGTTTCAATTTGATGTCATAGTTTATACGATTTTTCATATGTTTTATTTTCACTTTGCTAATACTTTTTCTTGCATTTTAATTGTGTAACATTAGTACATGAATTTTTATCACAATTTTAATTACATCGTTTTTAAACATATCTTATTCATATCAAGTTGTTTTAATGTTTTGAATGTTTCAAATTTTATGGTATTTTAAATAAATGTTTGTGACACAATTTGGAGGAAGTCGGCTTTTGCTCCCATAAACCCTACAGTCACTCACTCACTTACCCTACACCATTATCACAGAAACCATTTTAAAAGAGAAACAATTCCTTTAATCCTTTTAATCACTTTTTAATCCTTTTTTTTAATGTAAATTTCTCAAAATTCACGTCGAAATGAATAATAGATATTGATAAATAAGATTATGTCCGTGTTATCATTATTTAACTTAGTGCCAACAAGATCAGAATAAAAAATTTACTTTATCTTTGTTTTATGCTTAATTTTACAATTGAATTATTTTGAGGGACAACTTATGAAATTGAAAAAATATACATATATAACTGTATAAAAATAATTCTTGTTAAAAAGAAATTGCAGATGAATTTAAATTTTTTATTTCCTTATTATTCACTAAGATATATGTATTCAGAATTTCTCTACTATACATAAAGCACAGATTTTCCAGTGTATGCGTAAAAGTATAAATTCATTTTTCTACCATTTGCTTCGCGTTCGCCAATAATGGGCTTCTTTTAAAGTATATTATACAAGTGGTATATTTTTTTGAAGCTCTTATTGGACTACGGTAAAATTTGCTTAAAAATCATGAATTTTTTTTAATTATTCGATTAATACATAAAACTATTTTTTATTTATTAAAAATAATGGCCGAGATTAAAATTAAGGTCGTCAAATTATTCAGTCTTTAAAACATTTTTGAAAATATTGTGTAATGTTCACTATTTGTCTTTTAATTTTTTTACTAAAAATATTTGGGTGAGTGCAAAAGTTCTACGCGTTTTTATTACCTGTTATGATCAAATAAACATAAAATGAATCATACCTATGATTGTATATAATCCCCATTGCTGTTTAGGGCATTTTGTCATCTTTCTGTTAGGAGATGAGTCCCACGGCGGTACAGTTCCGACGGTTTCGAGCCAAAAAAGTTCTTGAATGGCAGTTTTCACAGCATTAAGATGTTTAAAAGATTTTCTGTCTGAAGTAATTGTTCAATACTTTAAATAGCTAAATATAACTAAACACTGGTGCCAAGTCAGGAGAATAGGGAGGCGGGGTAAAACCTCCCAACCAAAGTTAATTCACTTTTGACGAGTGTTGACCTGGCATGTAGCCCGTTATTATCTTGATGAAGGATAACACATGACATTTGATGAGATCTTGCCACTTTGCTACCAAATTTGAATGCAGTCTATCTATCTGAAGACAGTAGAATGCCGCATTGATTCTTTCGTCGAGTGGCAGGACCTCCCAGTGCATTACTCCCTGCACATCCCCCCGCACACTCAGGATGACCTTCTTGAGATGAAGTTTAGAATTCGAAGTCAATACATGCGGATCAGAAGGGCGATACATAGTTTTATGACGGCTTACGTTACGGTACATACGCCACATCTCATCTCTTGTCCCAATTTGTGCCAATAATGGGTCCTTTTTGTACCGGGAAAGCAAAGAAACACAGGTTGCGATTCGGTCATCCCGCTGCATAGCTGTCAGGTTATGTGGAACCCAAAGATCGAACTTCCTCGTAAAACCCAAGTAAACTAGCCTGTTGTGGGTCCGATGTGCACAAACACAAACTTTGAAGATCTCTAAATTTTGCACGGTTGATCCTTGTGGCTTGATCAATATGTCTTCGCCAATTTGTGATGACCATCCACTCCTAACCTGATTTGGCAGCTTCTGTATCCTTCTCTCAAATTACGAAATATGATTTTCTCTATTGAATCCTCCCCATAAATGTGACAAACATTGAAACATATCGTTGTTGTTAAACTTTATATCAAACTTGTATAACAAACAGTGTCTAACATGCTCTTTTTCACTTTCCTTGTTTCACCCTCTGAGATTTTTTGAGATGATTAACTGTATGAGACACAATACATTTATATGTTAAACATACACATGTTTGATTGGCCAACGAGTTACGTCATTACATCATCAGATGTGGTGTCAATTCCATTGCAAATTTGCATATCCACAAATGGGATTAACTTTCGCAATCACCTGATACACACACACGTCATTGAATGGAATCTCTTCAAAAGATTTCAGCCAGCATTACTAAACTAACGAATTTATAAATACTGCAAAATACGTTTAACGCGAAAATGCTTTATACGAAATATTGGTTAACGCGAAAAAATACAACGGTCCGGACAAATTACTGTTTTCTCAAGCTGTTTTTATCTCTTAACACGAAATGAAAATTTATATGAAAATATTTCCCTTCAAGGAATGAACAAAAATACGAAAAACACCAGTCAGATTGGACTGTCTAACTGTATCAATCGAAGAATTTGTTGCATTAGATGACGATAGTGTGTGTACAGAACGCTTTAAGGTAGTGAAATACATTTTGGAATTTGTTCAAAACTCAAAATTTATCTTTGATGCAATTCATAGACGAAAATGAAATGAATACTGCAGCTTCTCTCAGTTCCCACGTTTAGACGCACATTCTAAATGTGAAATAAATAGCAAAATGGTTGATATCGAACAATTTTATGCTAAACAAAGACAGTGTAAAGAAAAATATCAAATTATTTTTCAAAAATTCAATAAATGTTCTGTTTTTCAAAACATTTGAAAATTTTGTATTAAACTCCTTTAATTCTAGTGATTGTTTTTGTTTCATTGATTTTTATTAAATACATACAGGGGCGGCTCTATGGCCGAACGAACCGGACCCATGTCCGGGGTGGCAAATTTTAAGGGCGGCATTTGGACAAAATTTTAATACTTTTTTTTTGTTATGGAAAATTTGGAAGAAATTTAAGGAAGAAGTTAAAGTACAATATCTAGGGAAAAATATTCAGAACAAGATAATTTCTCTTTTATATGAGAATATTAAATTATACATTGTTCATATAATTAAACAAGCTAAATATTATTCGAAAATTTTAGATTGCGCCCCTGATGCCAGCAAGATCGAACAAATGACATTTATGGTAAGGTATGTGTTGAGAAATCTAATTCTAACGAAGTTATCGTTAAAATTGATGCGAGTTTTTTTTTGTTTCTTTCCAGTTGAAAGATTAACTGGAAGAGAACTTTAAAATTTAATACTTGAGAAACTTAAAAAAAAATTAAGGGCTAAATTTGCTAAATATGCGGGGGCAGGCCTACAATAACGGAGTGAATATGAAAGCGAGAAATCAGGGACTCAATTTAAAATAAGAACGTTAAATCCGTGAACAGTCTATGTGCCATGTAGTAGACTCTCTTTAAATTTGGTCATTAATGACATGGCAAAAGCATCCTTAGAAGCCTGAACTTTTTTTAATATAGTTCAAAAAAATTTTTCCCCATCAACTTTGCATTGGGTTATATTATTAAAATGTATAAAGGGCATCAAACTTTAAAGCCACTTAGTGTAAATAGCTGGGAAAGCTGAACAGAGACTATTAAACCCTCAAGTTATCAATTGGGAGGTTTTTATGATGCTTAGTTTTGATAATAATGCTGAAATTGACAACTCTATAAGAGATGAGGCCTCTGGATTATTAAATTCTACTTAACAATTCAAGTTATTTTGGCCATCATTATTTGGTATAAAATCTTTAATTGCATTAAAATCCAATAAGCAAGCTATTTCAAACAAAATATTACGATCTACCATCTACTATGGAACTCTCAAGAAATGGTACAGATTTTTTTAAGGATGTGACTTTTGATAAAATGCACTGTGATGCAAAAGAACTAGCCGTCGAGATTGATATATCTGCTAACTTTGAGGTGACGCAGCCACGCCACAGAGTTTGATGGAAAAATGTAATTTTTAATTATGAAGCACAAGATGATCCGATGGAATATCCTAAATTAAAGTTCAACATAGTTTTATTTTTTTACATTGAACGAAGCAGTTAATGCTTTGGAATGCAGATTTAATTTAATGAGTATTGACTGTGATTAATTTCAATGTTTGTACAATATATATGATTTAAGAGATACCCTTAAACTTTACTTAATTAAAAACTGTAAAAATTTAGAAATTATGTTGACCGACGGAGAATCATTGGATGTAAACGAGCTTGATTGAGCAGATGAGATAATGTCAGTTTCAGCTTTAGCAGGCAAAAACAAAAAGCCCAGTTGAAGTTTTAAAATTTATTTCTGTTTTAGAATTTGCTCTAAATCTTGCTATTGCATTTATTTTACTTTCTTTACTAATAAGTTTGGCAAGTGTAGATATTAGTTTCTCAAAATTAAAATTAATAAAAAATTTCTTACAGTTCACAAATTCTAAAGATAGATTAAATGGCTTAGCTGCATTGGCTTCATATATGTACTGTTGGCTCCCCTTTTCTTCGCAAGGAATATTCAAGTTTTATAGGTGTGCATTTATGAACAATTTTTATCTTTTTTAATAATAGTTTTTTTTTTACTTTGGGGAGAGGGGCGGTATTTTTCATTTCTGTCCGGTTTGACAAAATTTCTAGAGCCGGCCCTGATACATGTATAAGAGAATATCTATGTGAATAAAACAAACTCTAGTAAATTGATCTTAAATTGATATAATTCAAATATTCTTTATTTATAACATCTAACTCGTAAATTCTAATACCCTATTTTGAAAACCTTCTCAATTTATCTTTTTCTAAAGCTTTACAACAGTGCTTCTCAAACTTTCAATTTTTGCGACCCAAAGTTCAATCACAGTTTTCATCTCGCCCCCCCCCCCTTACAGTAACAATGTATTGAATTCAATGATACTATAGTTTGAAGCAAAACCAACAATACAACTTAAGCCTCTTAAGTGTCACTGGCGTATATAAACGTCTCGCTCAGTCAAAGCTTCAATTGCCCCAGACGTATATATACACCTTTCCGAAGTACGATCTTTTCTGTGCACTGCTATCCATAAAATAATTCCGAAGTCTTTGGAATGCAATAACGACATGGACAATGTTTGCAAATGATTTACTTATTTCAGAGAATTTGCTTACACCCCCCCCCCTTCCCCAATACATCCCATACACATGCCTACAAGAAAACGGTGACACTGGGGAGCAAACCACATAACTTTAAATCGCTATGGTCAGGGATTCTTTATAAGCCGTACAAATTATCAAGATAAGTGTTAATTTGGTATATAAATTTATATATGACAAGCCCACGGGGTCTTACTGGTAATTATTAAACTTGCTTTTAACTTTAGTATTGCTAAATTAATTGTAAAATACATTGTGCAGTACTGATACATTTATAAGTGTATTATGTGCCACGTGTATTTTATTTTTTTTTATGTTAGAATGTATTTTATTTGTTAACTTTCTATAAATTAACAATTTTTTAAAAAAATAGTCTTTTGTTCTAAACTTTTTAATAGGCTCCCGCCCCTGGGAAGGGCACTCCACAGCTTAGGAAATGTGGCATTAAAAACATTATGTTGGTATATTTATAACTGATTCTTTACACCTTGAATTTTTATAGATTTATTGGCGATTCCAATAAATACAAGATTATTAATTGTTTTGATGTGCCTTACAAACCAGAATTTAGTATTCTCTAAGCAATGCCGTATTTCTATAAATAGCTAATTTTCCCCTTCGCCTAAAAACGTGACTGTATTTTTTTTACAATGCGTTTTTCACATGTACTTCCCTGTATATAAAAAGTTGATATTTGAATAATTTCCAATCTTGTATTTTTGCACTTGTATGAGGAACATGCCCAGATAAATAATGTGATCAGGATCAAACCTCTTGAACTTTTCGGCCACAACCACTTAATCACCACTAATCAAATGTAAATTTATCGCTGACAAAGGAATTTCATTTTTATTGCAATATCCTTTAACACGAAATTCTCTCATCATCAGAAAATAATCCAGTCTCCTCACTTTTACATTAAGCGTGATTTTCACTGAAAAAAAGCAGATACTCTTAATATGAAAAGAGAAAAAGGTGTATTGAACAATACGAAGTCAATTGTTGTTTCCCCTGGGGCACCACCCACACTTGTTACTTTTACACATTCCATTGACTTACGTTCTTAGCGGACCCTCGTACGGGAATTCTGCTCTGCATGGTGTATTTGTCTAAAAACTTTTAAGCTTTTTTTACCTACATGGCATGCTTTGGATCAAACTACATAGAGCTGCTATTATTTATTTCAGTATTCTTTCCAATCTATGGCATTTAAAGGAAATACCTTAATGTATTCCATGTTAATAATTTACTATCAATCCAGTGAAAAAAATTTTGTTACTCACTACTTTTAATAATAAATCATATTTATAGTATTTAGGTGACAAAATTTAACCGATTCTTTTGTAAAATATCATCAAAGGTCTTTTATATGTTTGTTCACATAAGAAATGGTAATAGATTTTTTTACAGATTTTGCGTTTAGCCAAAACCGGCTATTGCGGCTCACGTACACTCAATTACTTTGGAAATTTTGCAAAATTCTTAATTTCCTGGATTCATAATTTAAAGACATTAAAATTTTGTTGGGAAAATGTGACTCCTACTTGTATTTTAGTGGATAACCAATAAATACTGTAAAATATGTTTTTAGATTAAAAATACCTCATATTGGCCTGATCTTTAAATAAGTACAGATGCCACAATTACGAGCAGCTTAAGCGATCTTTTCCTATTCCGAAGGAGTATATTGTCTTTGGTCCCTAATTCTATATGTAATAACGCAGGAATCTAATTGCTTCAAATATTTTTTATTATGTGGCATACTGAATCACATATCGGTAGATTGGCTTGTCCCATCAGAGCTACAAGGTTGACTATATCCCTAGTTTAGAACATATGGAAATTTATTTCCAATACGACTAACGTATGGATATTTCTTAAAGGAGCTTAATTTGCGTTCTTGAATTTTTAATACAACTTTTCATGAAAAATACCCCATATAAGTGAAAGACTATTCACAGAATTGATTTACTTACTTGTACAATATTTGGTCCTTACATATTATAGGGTTGACCAATTTCGTCAAACGAAAAGTCATTGCCAATTCAAAAATAATATCAAATGCTGTCATCGTTATTGTTATTATTGTGCTCGAACGTGCAAAGCAACTGTTTCTACTATTGCCTTTATATCGTGGCATTTAGTAATGTCTTTTTATTTGACGAAATTGTGATCGAAGGAGTATATAATACGCAAGTTCTTATAAGGATATCAATGTTCAAACACTAATCTCAACAGTTTAAAATGGCTTTCTCACATCTTAGAAATATTTCTTTTTTTTTCTGAGTACTATTAAAAATAAAAATTATGTTTCCCTACATTCACTAATCAATAAAAAAATGTGGAATTTATGTAATATACCTTCGAGACTAATTTCGTCCAATCAAAAAATGTCGCCAAATACTGAGATATATAGCAAATAGTGGGAACGATTCCACTCATGTTCGAACACTGCATTTGGCACCAATTTTTGAATTGGTGACATATTTTGATTTAGTGAAATGGGTCAATTTTATAATATTTATGTGTCAAAAAATGTACATTAGGATCAGGCAATACGATTTTTTTTATATTTTCACAGAAAATACACTGCTGGCCACCATAAATGCAACACCCTGAAAGAAGCACGCAAATAACATGAAATTTACAGCATGCGTTAGTGGAGGTGAAATATGCAAATGATTAGAATTTCAGCGCAGACACACATAACGCACGCCTGTGGCGCCACCTCAAAGCGCTATTTAAGGCTCGGAGATTTCGACGATTTCAAGTTTGGCAATTGTGTTTTTCTTGTGGTTTTTTCAAAAAACGATCCGTTATGTCTCGTAGAAAACAGCGATCAGCTTTTGATCAAGTATCCGAGTTCGACAGAAGAAGGATAGTGGCCTACTAGATTGTGGATTATCTTTCAGGGAAATCGGTAGTCGTGTTGGACGAAAACAAACAACTGTAATGCAGATATGTGACCATTGAATGCGTGAGGGTACGACGGACCGACGTGGTCGATCGTATCACCTCAGTGCACCACTTCACGTGAGGACAGGTAAATTGTTCACATGGCAGTGAGGGATCGCTCAGTCACATCACGAACCATAGTACAGCCTATTGAGTCTGTAACGCATCATTCAGTGTCTGCGCGTACCATTCGACGCCGTTTACAGCAGAGTGGTCTGTCCGCAAGACGTCCATTGCTTGGTCTACCCTTGACGCAGAACCACAGACGTCTCCACCGCCAGTGGTGCGATGAAAGAAGGATGTGGGCGGCAGAATGGAATTAAGTTGTCTTTACTGACGAGTCACGCATCTGTCTGCAACACCACGATGGTCGGATTCGAGTCTGGAGACACCGTGGAGAGAGGATGCTGAACAGCTGCGTTATGCACCGCCACACTGGTCCTGCACCGGGTATTATGGTATGGTGTGGAATTGGATATCACTCTCGCACTCCTCTAGTTCGCATTTCTGGTACTATAAACAGCCAGAGCTACATCTCCGAGGTGTTGGAGCCAGTTGTCTTTCCTTATCTTCAGGGCTTAGCCACAGCCATATTTCAACAGGATAATGCGCGACCACACGTGACACGCATTTTCCAAAGTTTCATCGTCAATCACCTGATTGAATTGCTTCCCTGGCCGGCTCGCTCTCCGGATCTTTCGCCGATAGAAAACATGTGGTCCATGGTTGCTCAACTATTGACCCAGATTTCACCCCCAGCTGCCTCACCAGATCAACTTTGGCAACGTGTGGAAGGTGCTTGATCTGATGTACCCCAAGAACACATCAAAAGTCTCTTTGAATCAATGCCGAGGCGTGTGGCAGCGGTGATCTCCAACAATGGCGGCTACTCTGGCTAATGATTCTGGCAGGAACCACACTTCACAGAAGTCTATAAATTTAATCATTTGATACTTGGTCAACATGTTATCTACAAAATAAATTTTGATGTGCTATCTCTTGTCTTTCTTGGTGTTGTATTTACGGTGGCCACACACAGCAGTGTATTTTCGAAAAATAAAATTTATATGTCAGAAGTGAGCATATTCCTTAACATTAGTAAAAAAGAAAAATTAATGACAATTATTATCAAGACATTTAATTTATATTGTTGAAATATAGCTATATCAATAAATTGTGCGCACACAAGGGAGGAGTACCCGTCCGAAACCCCTTCCTCCCGTAGCTCTTAATTTTTTATTTATTGATTATAATCCTATGTATGTAATACTTAAAACTTAATTAAGTATTTGCTAATAATAAATAATTTTATTAAAAAATGCTAATAATTTATTCAAGAATTTTTTTTTTCTGTTTTTGGTTCCCGAAAATCGACACAATCAAAAGAATATGTTGGGTGGTGTATTGGGAGTTATGGTATGAGAATGGTGGACTTTTGACCCTGGAGCCCATCACGTCTTGAAAAATTCTTGTGTGCCACTATAACTAAATTTAATACCTGTATTTATAAATTATTTAGCCTTGTAAAAAGGAACACAGCAATCAGGTGGTAGAAGTTTCCTGTATTTGAAAATGTACGTCATTTAGACAAAAAAATTTTTATTTCTAATGGGCTGCGGATTGGTGTTTTACCATTACAGATCCAGTACACTCCTCGCGGAAGTCAGCATCTCTTTTTAGTGTGGCACAATACGGGTGGATAATCGCTGCAAGTAATTTTGACGCACAGTTTCCTTCCCAGAGGGAAGGAACTTGAGCTTTGAAGATATGTGAACCTATCCTAGGATTGAATTTTGCCGATAGAGTCTAGGCGAAACAGACACTCTAGAGTTCTTTTATATTCCGTATAATTACACGACATGACAGCTGATCATTTTTTGCATCATGAAATTCCTCCGACTTGGGCAGGGGTCGGACCCGCAACCTTAGGTGCAGAAGACCAGCGACAAACTAACCACGCCACCCGGCCGGCTATTTAGACAAATATAAACATTTAATATTATAACATATTTGAATGAATTTCACTGGGGTCTTAAAATTAAAATTGAGTTGAAATCAAAATAGAGATATTGGTTATATTTAACTTAACAGCATATTACTTAAATCCACATTTACTCAAAAATTTAATTTTAGAACTTTTGCTAATAACTTATTATTGAATTGTTGTTACTATTTTTTCTTCTTAACTGACCAATGGATTAGTCCTCACGTCAACTAACCAATCTTCAATTTTGTTAATATATCAATTCACGCAAATTGGTGACAATGATCAACTTAATTTTAAGAGTATATTATACAGGTGAAATATTCTCTTTAGAGAGAGAGAGAGAGAGGTGTTCTTTCTGTTGTATATATATAGCAATAATATAGCTCCACTAATATAGCTTTTAATACAGCTTTCAAATTTTTGCAATGAAAGAAACCTCTTGTGGGCCAAAATCGTAAATAAAAAGTGAATTAATGAGTTAATCTAATCGTGGTATTTTTGTAAATAAACTATTACTTTGGTACGCACAGCTACTGTTTACGTTACATTATAAGACAAAACTAGGATAATTGGCAACGAACATCGTAATTTTTAACCTCGGTGAAATGGAAAAAAACTTTAGCTGGAAGCACCCTCCCCTTTGCTCCGAACTATCATACCATGACAACTAGAGGACCTTGAGACACGTCAGATTTAGCGTGCATCAGTCCCTCTAAATGAAGGGTTTTCATTCGCACAAAAGCTTGAAATCATGACACGCCAACCACGAATTATTGGCCCTTACCACTAGGCTACCGGGCCCATGTTTAAGTGCTGAAATCCAATAAAAAACAAATAAATACAGGAGGATAATTAGAAATGGTTGAAATTAACCGAAGAATGAATTAGATTAAAATTATGCCACTCATCCGGTATATTAGTTAATGACACTGATTGCGGTGCCGTAGGGCATGGGTTCGTATCGCGGAGAAGGCATGGATGTTTGTAAATGCATAAGGCCTTCGCGGCATGGGAGTAATCTAAATAGCCATCGAGCCGCAAGTCCTCTCGTGAGTATATGAGAAGAGGAATAGAGATGGGAGACCCCTGACCACCCTCATGGCGCTCCCTCTTCAAAATTTGGGCATAACTGAGCCAAATCGTACTATCACCTGCATGGTGATCAGGCTAATGATAGGGGTAAAAATCTTGCCCTTAGCTGTGATGAACTTTGTGGACCTTGATCTGATCTTATTGTTGACCAGGTGGCACAAGCAACAACAACAGATTGAAATTAAGCCTAATTAAATCATTGTAAGGGACAAGTAAGAGCGAGAATAAATAAGCAAGGATAATCGTTCTTACCTTGCGGAGTTCACCTAGCTCCTTGTGCATCTTTCTCGATGATTTAAAATAAACTTAATCTTCGTCGGAAGAATAAGAATTATAAAAAACAATAAGGGTTTTTTTAAGGAACTTCAATTTTTTTTATCCTACTTAGTTTTGTTGTGTGTTTGACTTTATATATAGGGAATTTTGGAAGACTATATCGATAATTTGGTGACCTTTATTAGAAGTCACCAAAAACATAGTTTCTACGCTTCATTTTAACCCAATATTGGTGAAGTTTTTATACTTGTATTTTAAGAGTTTAATGTTGTGTTTTAAGTAAAATATTCAGTGTGATTAAGTATTCTAACAACCCGGGAGAAATGAACTGTGAACCTAAAATTGCCATTGTAAAAGCTGCGTGTTCATTTGAAAAATCATATGTAGCATATAGTAACTACATTAAATTGAATCATGATCATGCAACACAGAAAAGGCGATATTTTAAATGCCTCTTTTCACCCAGGTGCAAGATTTGAGAACAGTTTAATTTCTTCAAAAGCTGTCGAAATTGCTTCCACCATCTTCGTGCTGAACATGTAGCCGAAACTTAGAGAAGTAGCATACATTGAAGGGCAATAGCCGTTTTTCTTTCTGGAAGCAGTATCGTTGTCGTAGTCTCTCACTACCCCTAGGGTTATTAATTCCCCTTTGCACATTATCTACATTTGGATATGTCGGATTCATAATTAATGACTACGCAAATAATAAATCAGTTATTTATTTTATATCCTTATGATAGAAATACACAAATATTAATCAAACTTTAAGAACAACAAGTTATGGTGGAGTGAGATCAGAATTCAATTATGAACGACGGAATACTAACTGATACCACGGGGGAATAACGCATACAATCAAACTACGCATTTAAATCTAATCTATAAAAATCACAGACCTGATATCTCATTAAAGAGGAATCTTGAATACTTGTAGAATATTTGAAGTGGCTTCAATCCTGGATATCTTCAGTTACATCCGAACCGAATTAATGAATCTTTTTCAATAATCTTCCTTCCGCTAACAAACTTCACTTAGTTAAACTAATCTCCTAGAATCACCTTCTTAATCAATCACGTAGTTTACTCCTCTATCAAAACACGCAGTCATCCCCATCTCTTCATTTCATTTCTCCCTTTTATATCTCTTTCGAACTCGCTAAACCCGAAACTATCTTATTTGCATAAGTCACACTTTCAGCTCTCAGCGGGGATTGGTTAAAATAATTACAATTTAAAAGTTTATGAGAGAAGGTTAGTGAAACGCGTAAGCACCCGTCACATCGTTACAGTACATTTCGATGCAATTTTCGATATATTTTGTGAATTCCAAATAATTAGGCACAGATTGTTTTTCTTCAAATGTTTAGGACACGACAAGGTTTGCATTCCAATTAAGTGAAGAAGCAACATAATTGTGGATAAATTCTCTTTTCCAAAGATACCTCGTATTCATACATGTGGAGAGAGAGAGAGAGAAGTGAGTTTCTGTTAAACAATACACTGTCTTTTTTTTAAAAGTACGTTGCTGCTACAGTTCTTGGGGGTCAATTCCAAAAGCAATGAATGTTACCTGCAGCATTTAATATGTAATCAATCTCTTTTTAAACTTCATACATTTTTAATAGAAAGTAATTGTACTGCGTAAATCATATTCATTCTTTGTCCTGAAATAACCGGTTTCAAACTAGCTTCACCCATAGTGTAATGTATTATTATGCTTATTCAAACAAGCAAGTACTAATAGTAAACCTAAGATTCAAATTGAGCGAAAAGTTGTCTCTTTCAATCAAAAATGTATTTTTCTCTAGTCATTTTTTGAATATAATTTTACTGCTTGTTTTATGGCACTTTAATGATTTTTTCCCAAAATGACTTATAGCGCACATTGGGCTTTCACTTCACTTAAATGATCGTTTCGCAGTTAATGACTTTTCCCTGTAATAATTTATTTTGTGCAATACAATTTTTTTTTCATGACTTACTCTCATTTCAGTTTCAAAAATTGTATTTTATTTATTCACTTCACTCATACGCACTCACTCATTGAAGTGCAAACTTCTTTAGCGGCGTTGAGCACTTTTTGGTAGGGGAAAATCTTATGGGTTTGCGGCACCGACATGCTCTGACTGGCAAACGCGCAGTGTGCTGTTCGTTTTAGATACTTTTTGGATGGGTGAAATCTCGTGCGTTCGCGTCACCGACTTGCTTATAGCAATTTATCTGTAGCTATACAGCTGACGTATAGTGCTGTGTATATCTTGTAAGTGAAATTGAATGGATTTAGTGAAAAGTTCAATGTATATATACTGTGCATTGCTCGTTGCGATTCCGAGAATGGGCAATACATATCAATGGTTGCCGTTTATATTTCGCCTTGAAAATTCTTGAGACAGATACTACAATTTTTATTCGAAAATTTGATGATTTATACAAAAGAAGGTTCTGAAATACTCGAAAAAAGATTTGGCGAAAAATATGATAATGTACCGATGATTTTTAGTGGAGACTTCAATATTAGCTTTGCAGATGATAAAAATCTACCACTAATTGAATTTCTAAATGAAACACTTAATTTAAATATGTCTAATGATCGAAAAAACTCAGTACTACAAAATATAAAACTACTATCGATGCGGTTTTTACGCGATTTTGAATCAAACATTTTCCTTCCTAACTTTAGTTGCCATAAGCCAATTGTATCTTTTTTAGAACAAAATGAAATAGTTGAAAGTTTAAAAAAGTCTAAGTATTATTGAAATTAATGATGACAATATGCAAACAATTAAAATAATGTTAAAAATCAAATACATTGAAATTATGTAAATACAAATACTATCCATAAATAATATGATTGTATATTAATTGTTATTTCAATTGAATTGTATTTATATTTTGTCATGATCTTGTACAGCCCGTAATATATTTGAATAATAAAAAACCATATAATCATGCATTTAGTTGTTGCTCGGAGAGTCAATAGATGTGAAAACCAGATTGATGTTGATAATTTTAATTCAAACTATGAAATTTCAATATGAAATTTCAAATTTTAATACTAAAAGTTCTAAGTTTTCACTTCTATCGGCAGTTTCTATAACTGCCAATTTTTTTTAAAATCCAATTTGATTCAATTTCGGATCCATATTTTCCAAAGAATTTTGAATACGCGTGATCTGACCAAGCAGATGTGATTTTCTCCTGCTCAACACGGTGAGTTCTGATAGTTCAATTGGAGGCATTTTTTAAATTTGGGTTCAGGCTCAATTACGACCACACAACTGGGTGGGGTAGGATAGCTTTAACTTTGACTACAAATGGTGTGGTAGTTCCATAAATGTATATATTGAACCGTTTATGAGCAGACTGAATAGATGTGACTTATCTACTCAGGCAAAGACAGCGGACTGTACTTTAAAAATGATTTGTTTATTGAGCGACGGTAATCGTGCCCCATGTTTAGACTACATGCATACTGAAAAAACGTAAGCAAAGAAGACTACTAGCGCCCTCTCCACTTAACAAAGATGAAAATTTTAACCATGTCATTATGAAATTTATCCCCAAAACTCTTATAATAATTTATATCCATAGCTAACTCAATGGGTTAAAAAATTAATGATTAATGAAATTTAAGCAGCAGCGACTTTTAATTTAAGATTATTTGCAAAGTACGGAAATGTACGATTGCAGAGTTTAAAAGAGAAAAAATGCCATTAATACTGAAAATATCATCAATGCCACGTTTGGTAGGTAAATAATATATGCAGAAAGACAAAAAATATTCTTATAAAATCGTGATATGAGCATCGGGATTTTTTCCCTGTCTTTATTTTAAAAAAATGAGTTGCTACAGAATAATAGGGAAAATTGAACGATCAAATTGATTGCCTCAACAGGACATAGAGATTCCTTGATTAAGATGTAAGTTCAGGTGTTCACTAAATCATAAATGTTAATATAATCCATCCACGTATTCGCTTTCTGCTTAACAGAGAGATATAGAAATAGATATTTTATATATAAGGACATGTCATTGATAAAACGCCAAGTGTGTCTTGTAGGATGTCGTCTTTTGAGTTAAAGGCTCATCCAATAGGGAAGTAGGAAAAATGTTTATTGTAATTAATCCATTGAAAATTGGGCTTTGTTAATATTATAATCAATTCTTTGTTCAGTAGGATGGGGACGTTAAAATGAGTCTGCAAACTATTTGGACCTTCAATTAAACGTTAAAATAATTTGCTCTTAAGTAATATTTCAGATAAAAGACATTTTTGGTTTTAGCATTATAAAAATGCCATTCTGGTGTAATAATATACACCTATCTATATTTAGAAATATTATGTTAAATTTTATAAAAAAGAAGCAATGAATTAGTTGCAGATAATGAACTTAAACAAGATAATTTTAAAAAATTCTGCAATAATTGCTTGGACTACAACTTTCCAAGTAAAAATACATTTTTAAATATATTTCTATATTATTTTAATTCTTTTTTTCAATTTATTTTATAAATTTCATTTAGATATCGTATACTTAGTTTAATTACAAAAAGCACAACCTAGGTGGTGCCTCTAATTTTTGCTTCTATGAGTTAACACTTCAATTTTAACACGTCATTCAGCGCACGTTTACTGATTGGTCGTCATACATCCTATTGGTTAGCATTTTTCTTGTAAGTTGTTATCCTAGTTTTTAATATAGAATTTTTTTCTTCATATTCATCTCATTGAGAGAAATTACATTATTCTCCATTCATAATTTCATTTTATTTTACTGTCCGGTGTTTCTTCAGAGTGTGATAGATTTAGGCCTAATTTTTCAACATAGCTCTGTATTTTCTATTATGTTGAAAATTTCTGCTGTACGGGAAAGGTGGTGCCATAACGAATTGCGTAAGCCGAATTTCGCAGGAAGAATTCAGTGGCAGCCTTGGAAATCATAATAGGTCTGCATTTCAGTCTAAAGACTCTTTTGGTACCTTGAATTGTTATGTTTCTTGGAATCCAATTTCTTTCTTTTTTGACCTTGCAGGTAGTAAAACTTTCTCACTTATTATTTTATTTTATTATAGTATACATACATATATATATATACATTCATTTCATACACTCAATATTTCTATATAAAATATGTGGCTTGGCAGACTACAACACGCTATAACTCGAAGTTATCTTATAAAACTCTCGACATTTTGAACACACTCTATTATGTTCACTCTTGTAATAAACAGGTTCGAGTTTACAAGTTTTGCGTTGTGTTGTCTCTACATCTCTCCCCTGTAACATAACACCTTAGATGACCATCTATCTGCTCCCCCTTCTTAGTATTTTAAGGTTCCTCAGGCGAAAAGACACTTTTATTGTTTTTTCCCTTTAAGTAACCTTTACCTGTAATAGACCAAACGCACCTGTTGTCAGCCGTTCACATCTTTCGTTTAACACGTGCTCTTGCTACACATGTGTACAGAAAGGATGGTCCATTATTGTAAAAAAAGAAATGCTTAGGATTGGGTATGAATGTATTCTTTTAATACAGGACTTTTAACTTCTGTAAGCTATTTATAATCTGAGTAATATGTACTTTTTAAAAATACTTTAAAATAATTTTATACATATGTATACAATTGTTGTTTTATTACATAATTTAAGAATTAAATGTGTTTAAAAAAAATTCTCTTTGTGTATTTTGGGAATTTTTTTCTGCCCTCTTGATAATTCGAAGTTTTTCATTGGTCCCTCTAACTTCGAATTATCAAGAGTCGACTGTATATATATATATATATATATATATGTGTGTGTGTGTGTGTGTGTGTGTATAATTCAAAAATATGCACAAAATAGTTATAAACCTAAGATAACTACTCATGATAGTATAAAGTCTTAGCCACAGTAGTACTATAGCAACTGGCCTTAGGAACAAGCGCGGCTTACCAACCATCACCTGTATTTGCCAATACTCTGGGCCATAGGGAAAGTTAGAAATGACAAGAGAAGTCTAACTATTATTACAGATGAAACCATAATCTATTAATATAAAACGATAATAGCCTATAATATAATTGCTACAATATTAGATGAAAAGGCTTACCACGTGAGTACAGAAGTAACCATTTTTCCCGGGTTACAGAAAGGAGAATATCAGTAACGCATAAAATTAGTAAGTTATGAAAAAATAACATTAAGTCTATATATATACATTTTAATTATTGTTATAAAATTTATAGAAAAGAAAAGTACAACCCAGACATATACATTTAATTTTAAATAAGATATATTATTATTAATTTACTTAGCATGAGGCGCCATCTATCGATTAACTGTACAACTAATAAAATGCTATTGTTAATAAATATTTCTTACACTAAATTGATAGGAATATATTAGTAAATAAAATTAGCAGGTTATCCATATTCCATACAATGTTTAATAAAGTTATTAAAATGTTTACAAAATTAAATTTATCACTAAATAATACGTTATTACGATAAATATAATAAAAATAATATTTCTATATATAGATATAGATAAATTTGAATTCCAATATGTCACTTTAAGAAAGTTAAAATTAAAATCATCTCTTTTATTATAAATATTGCTATGTAATTTATAATCCTTAATATACAATGATACACATCCAAGTAATTAGTTTTAACTGGATTGCTATTACTATTAATTAGGTTTAAATAATTGGGATAAAAAGTAATATTGGGGTTAACATTATTATTTTTACCACAAATAATTAGATCATCTATGTATCTAAAAATGTAATAATTATTTTTAATAATATATTCATATTCGTAAAAGTGTATATATAAACAAGCGAAACTATACCTAGCAGGGCCACCTTGAGGCAAACCATTAGTTTGTTTATACAAAGAACCATTAAAATTAATGTAGTTTTCTTTTAAGACTAAATCTATGAGAGTTCTAAATTTCTGTAAATTAATATTAAGGTTATAATTACTACGATTTTCTAAAATTACCATTGGTATCAATGGAATTGAAAAGATCTTCAAAATCATAACTATGAACTGAATAAATATTTTTATTTTTAAAAAACTCTATAACATCTTTACTATTTTTAATTATAGCTTTATTACATTGCTTATTGATGAAGTTTTCTATAATATTATGCAGCATTTTACCTGCAGTGGTGATATATGTTTTAAAACCATTTGTTACCGTTCTAAATTTAGCAGGATATTTATGGAATTTATATATATATATATATATATATATATATATATATTTCCGTAGCATTAAGCACTTATACAATACCATAAAATACCCAATGAAGTAAACTGGTAAGGGCTAGTATTGTGCATTTTTTATGCACCATAGCTCAATAAATATTTATTAGATTTCTATTTTAAAACTAAATTGCCACTTTACTAATATATTCGAGGACGTGGGTAGCCTAGTGGTTAGAGCATCGGACTCCAGATCGGAAGGCCTGTGTTCGATGCCCGATGCCAATAAATACCCTCCAAGTACACACGGAGTACGTGCTCGTTAAATCAGTGGTTCGAAAGTCTTGTGGGTGGTCGCAGCAGAAACCATGGGGGCAGGGGGCGGGAGAATATTTCTCTCAGCCTCCAGTTCCATGCCTAAATACTGGAGGTGGAGATAGGTGGTGTCACCATCTATCGTGTAGAAGTCCAATATGTCTCAGGCTCAGGCAACTCATTCCTTCCCTTCGGGAAGGACACAACAACAACAACGATTAATATACTCAACGTCAATGGTAGTAATATAATAAAGAGAATATAGAAGAAATACGTGAAGACAGAAGATGTGAATACATAATTAATTCCTTCATCCGTATGGATGTTATTTATTCTTATTTATTAACTTTAAATTTAAACTTATGCCTTAATTTTTTCGAAAATGAATCACTTTTATTTCTTTTATTTTAGCAAACAATGATTTAAGGAAAATTAAATATATTTCGAAATAAATGTTGAATCATGGTGTGTATTTAAACGTCTTACTTGAGGAATAGAATTTATTCATTTATTCGGAGCAATGAGAACGTAAAATTTTAATGAGTAAGTCTTTATTAAAGTCGCAGTATAAAACGACACGAGGACTATGGATGCCGGGCTCTCGATTCCGAACCTCGGTCAAATGCCGCGGCTGACGCCTAAGCCAGCAATCCCTCTTTCTACACCACAACAAAGGGGAATTGATTTTTTCGCCTTACATCATCTAACATTGTGGGGGAAACCCTCCGACGATTATTCTGTTTTATCTATAATTTTTAAAGTGCGTTTTAGTTGGAACATTTTTACATATATATATATATGCATATGCGCAAATACATAGATGCATACATTTTTACTCCACTATTCTAACTTTACAGTCTTTTAAATTTTTTAACAAATAAATAGCTCAGTGTCGCGTTGGAGGGTTCGAGTAAAAAAAAATGAGCACTTTTTCAATAAACCAATTTTATTTCTATATCACTTAATAGACTCAATTAAAGAATAATATTGGCAACTCACTCGCAAGTAAGATTTATTAAAACTTAAGATTTTATTTCTTTTGGCTCATTTTTGTGCTTAAATGCTCTTTCTTCTGAATCAAAAAGTAGATCCCATAAGTTTCGTTTCTTCTTATCTTGGATCTACACTGGTGTCCAAAAGTTAAGCATAATTGATAATTATGTGAATAAAGAAGGAACTGTAAATTAGAATGGCGGGAAATGTGATATGCGAGTGTAAAATGGTTATAAAATAAGGAAGCAAATCAAAAGAATGATTATAATTAATTTTATTATCCATAGTAGCAGTTTGAAAGAAAACTGAGCATAGCAAGTGTTCACACTTTAAAGAAAAAATGAAAGAAAACATTAAATAAAATACTCATGCAGGCAGTTTAATTAGGCGTGTGGTCAATTCTGACAGCCAGGCACGCTGCAAATCCATTTACCATACTTGCTATGAGATGATGAATGAGTTGTGGGCTCGAACGGTTCCAAGCTTCTTGGAGAGCGCTTTTCAGTTCTGTAACGGAGCTTGGTGGGTGCGAAAGGGCTGCAATTTCTCTCCCGAGCATATCCCATAAATGCTCGTTAGGATTTAAATCAAGGGAGTTCGCAGGCCACGACATGCGCTGGATATTTTCCGTTTCAAGGAAGTCATCAATCAGCACCGTTCGGTGACATGGTGCATTATCATCCATGAATATAAAGTCAGGACCGACAGCACCTCGAAACAAGGGAACGTAAGGCTCAAGAACTTCGTCTCTGTATCTTTGAGCAGTCACAGACTCCGTGTCAAAGAAATGGAGGTCTGTGCTGCCGTCCATCATGATGCCTGCCCATACCATTACACCTTTTGATGGAAAATGATGTCTTTCCGTTATGTTTCTTGGTTCAAAACGTGTTCCACGTTCTCTCCATGTCGTTACCCGCCGAGAATCACTACTCAGAGTAAACCGGGACTCGTCACTGAACATCACATTGGCCCACTCTCCCACACTACAATGTTCATATTCCAAACTCCAGTTCAAACGAGCGCGTTAATGCGCTGACGTGAGGGGAGTGCAAACTACTGGTCTTCTGGCATATAGGCCAGCATGATTGAGTCTCCTGTAAACAGTTTGTCTCGAAATTCGTATTCATGTGGCGACTGTGAGCGCCGAACCCAGAGCTCTGGCAGTACTGCCCCTCTGACACTTATTACCAGATATCGGTCTTAGGGAGGGGTTGTGACTCTTGGTCGACCTAATACGGGTTGTCGTGTAACATCTCCCGTTCTTTGAAAGCTCTGCCACAGTCTTGAGATCACAGACTGGTCCACATTCAGAATTCGAGACACTTCAGTTTGTGATCGTGAGGATTCCAACGATTCTTCATTTCGTAAACATGTCCAATTGGCGTCTGTGGGCCATCATTCACCTTGTTTGAGGGTTAACAAAGTTCCTTCGCACAGCGGTTGCACGAAACTTGTCTGAACTACCTATGCTGCGTGAATCGGTTTCTCCGCGTTCCGACATGCGCCAGTGTTTCGCGCAGGACGTAGTCGACTGAAAAGTTTTGCATAAACCCAATGTTGCTTCTTCACCTAATTAATATCCGCAAGAAATTTGGAATAATTTTACGAATATTTACTCCAGGTTTTTTGCATTTTACGATTTATGCTTAACTTTTGGACACCAGTGTATATAAGAATAATCTTTTTTCATTCCAATTATTTTTGCTTGCGCTCCTCTTCACTTATTCACTCACTGGAATTAAATAGGATGTGGGTTGCATGACAGTAAAAATTTAATAAAGAAAATTTATGTACGTCGGAAAAAATGTGTATAAAATTTTAACAAAAAAAAAACACGAGCCTAAAAAGTTTTTAATTCACTACTTAGTGAGCATCACTGACACGAGCACGATTGTGGAATGGAATCGAGTATATATATATAAAACTGATTGGGCATAATACAGCTGAATCTGTTATTTAATTTTTATTAGCTCTTCAGCAAAACGCGCTTACAGAAGTTATCATTTCAAAAATAATTATTGGAATTAAAGTTAAAATATAGAAAACTTTTAATTGTTTTACTCAATGGAAAAATGTCATAACAATCTATCAAATCCTACAAAATGTTTCCAGTCAGAAATTAAACTGAAATATTAAAAAATATATTAATCCGATTTCCCGGCGTGACTATGGGTTTTACGGTATTTTAAGAAAAAATATTTGAACAGTGGTAGTATTAACATATTTTAACACTTTTGTATTATTTCTAATACCTTTAAATACATGTCATCATTCTGCTTGTCTAAGAATTCATTTAGTTTTAATCTATTATACAATTAAGTCTCGAACTCTGGAAACTGAAATTTCGGGAGACAGTGCGAAAAGGCATAAATTTATAGAAGAACCAGTTAACATCTGTTTGGGTAAGTATGTTTATCTATACATTTTTACGCAACATAGATGAAAACATTCAAGGACTGATTCTTAAAATTGCTGAAAGAAACAAAACGATTATTACTACTCTAGAAACAATTCTTTGCAACTAAATAGGCCTTAAATAAATGAAGCTCGGAAAATATTCCCTTTAGGGAATGAAAAAAAAATAACAACCATTAAACAAATAATTTAAAAATACATTTTAAAGTCAATTCCTACTTAGGCCAACAAAGAAAATTTTTATTTTAGTTGATTAAATTTAATTAATGAATTAAAATAACTGAAAAAAAGCTGTCATCTTCTACAATTTTTAAAAATGTCTTTGAGCTTCAGTGGATGAATAAAAAGTATTTTATTAACGATTAAAAATTTGAATAAGATATATATATATATATATATATATATATATATATATACTTGTATATATATATAAAATATTTATATATGAAGATAGTGAATTATATATATAATAGTAGAAATGGAAAAGAATTCGTAAAGAAATTAAATAATGATACAAATTTAATTAAAGTTGTGATTTATTTAGATAATTTTTCGCAACACCTCAACTTCTTGCATTTCTTTTTTAACAATTCATTCAATGTCAAACATTTTTTCATGAATTCCTTTTCCAAAAAGTGTCATCTTTAAGTCATTTAGAATATATTAAATTTCAGAAAATGTATTATTTTTATATTTTTATCACAGTAATCAAATTCTTTGTTCAAAGAATAATTTTTGTAAGAATACTTATTGTGTGTGTGTACCTTTTATTTTTGGAGTATAGCTTAGAATTCTTAATTATAATGAGGAAATCTCAGACAAATTTTTTTTAAATTTCGAGCTTTCAATTTCAATTTCAAAGAAAAAAAAACATTATTATCTTGAGCATACTTAGACCACCAACAAAATTTTGTTTCCTTTTACAATATTCATCCCCGCGTTTCACAGGTTCTTTGACACAAAGTCGAAATATATAACCTCTCTTGCTTTTACTCGATTTGGATTTAACACGGGTGAGAAATTAAGTATAAATCTTTTTCACACGACTGGATTTGATTTAACACGATCGATCCAAATCCTAAGAAGACAATTTTTCATTACTTTTATTTTTGTAACTGCGATATTTGAGATACGAAATAGAGATGTCATGTGGTTTTTCATTTTTGAGGTGCCTGCTCTGGCTTAGAGGTTAAGGTAATGTACTCGAATCCCCGGGGAAGGAGTGTCGTGAGTTTGAGCCTAGTACCGCTGAGGACCCACAGTGCAGAGGGGGCCGATGCACTTAAAGTGTGTCGAGGCTCAAACGTCATTTATTTGATGCATCAGAAAATTATGAGACTATTGTGTGTGTCAGCTCAATTGTCATCCTTGTCACTTGACCATAGTTCAAAATTACGAGGTCCGTTGCCAAAAGCCCTCGAGTAGTAGAATAGTGCAACGAAAAATTCACTCAGTCCATTTTTAACAATTTTGTAGTCTTAAGTAGGAATTTTGATGCTTTGTGTGTGAATGAGAGTTATATTAACAGCGTGTTATAAAGCAACATGAATGCTATTGGTGATAGACTTCGATATTTTGAACTTCGGTTAAGAGACTAACACCCGTATTCACCACTAACCTGACCACCGGTTAGAGTAAGGAAACCTGGGTTTCGCCAAAAGTGCGATTCACCATCGCAAGTTAATAACTTAACTCCGGGTTAGGTTAGAAAATTCTAACCTAGGTCACAGCCGGGTTAGTTTTAACCACGCATGCGCAATATGCGATTTTCGAGTGTTTACAGTTTTGAAGCTGTTTAAGTTCGGATTTCTTTCAACTCTTATGATGATTTTTTAAAAAATTTGCCCAACTACGTTATTCAAAGTATTCTACATTATCCAGAAGAGAGAGGATATTAAGAAAAAAGGAATAATGTATGTGAAGAACTGGACGGTCTCAAAGGCCGTTAAAATTCCATTTCTTACGATATTTCACCACACCTTATTTTTCTCCTTTCTTGACAAAAAACGCTGTTCTTTTTGTTCAATTTTTTTTTAAATTTCCATAACGCTGACGGAATTGTTTTGTCGTTCGTGGATTCATCACTCCGTCAATGCCATTAAATTGCCGTGCTATTTCACTATATGCTTCGTTTTTTTTTTAAACTAACCGCATGTTACTTTAACATGCAAGTGTTCCCTTTCTAAATTGCGTAAATTAAGCTTTGAAAGTATTCATTTTGAAGAATTAACATTGAAAAAGAAGAATATGCAACTGTTCCCAAGAAGTTTAGTTCAGAGATCACGGAAAAATCAGCTGAAGTAGCGGGGTTTATACTTCGACCAATGGGAATCGACCAGTAACCCTGGGTTAGGAAACCCGCAGTCAAGTAACCTGAGGTCGAAAAACAGTGGTGAATTGAAGTTCTAACCTGGGGTTAGTTTTAACTTGACTGCCGGTTACTTAACCCCAGGTTTCATCGCTGGGTCAGGTTAGCGGTGAATACCGGCGTAAGATGATACCTGAGTTGTCACTCCCTCTCTTACTTACCACACCACACCAACAGGAACACATTGAATCTCAACAGATTTAAAGTTCATCTATCATCTAAAAACTGGGCAAGTCTTCAAGGGCACCAGGATTCGAACCCACGACACACCGGTCTCGTGTTCGCGACCATAACCTCTAGTTTACCTCAGCCGTCTGTGTGCTTTGTGTAAAACAAGGTATTGAACGCACAATACCAAACGCAAAGATAAAATAGGTGAAACTTTTTATATAGAGATATTGAATTGTTACAGAAAACATTCGGCTGCTTTGTGAACATGCGGTTTAGACAGATTTGATATCACTAGCTGTATCAATAACATTCATTTCTCTAGGGAGAAAGCAGAGACCTTTAATGACGCTGTTTCGGTTATAATATATGGAAACTATCCACAAACTGATCAATTGCAGTAGAATACTGAACTTTTTCTAACAAAGCAAGTTAATTACGGACTCTTTGAAGAATACACCAGTCATAGCACATTCACAGATATCTTTACTGATTGGTTTAATAAATGTTTCGTACCAGAAGTTAAAAGTTGTATTAACGTGAAAGTGAGTTCTACGTTTTAAATTTTTTTTAAATTATAGACTATGCACCCGACCGTCCGGTCTTGGAATACCGCTTCGTACAACTTGGTAGTATAAAATATATATTTCATTAATACTCTAAATTGATAAATGACAAGATTTAAAAAAAACAGGCTTTTCATTCCATAAGAAAACAAAGTTCTGTTGGATGCTAGGAAAAGGTAGCAAGCAAATCTACCTAAGAAATATGTATAATGGTGCTTCACACTGATATTTTGATGAAATGAAGTGTTTAACTCTCTAGTACAGTTGTCACCTCTATTATACTTATTTTTTGCTTAAGTACAGAAAATTATGTTGTTGTGCGTTGTTCCTGTTCTACTCGGAGTTGCTGTTCTTGTTATTATCAAGTATTCCCTCTGGAGGAAACAATGTTGTCAGAACTTGCCTGGAATCGAACCAAGGCTCTTCAATATTCCAGGAGACTTGACAAGAATGTTCATGTGCATTTTATCAAAAAATGGGCCTCCCATAATCGAAGGTATGCATTAATTCATAAGACAATGCTAATATTTAAACTATATTTTTGTTCTCTAAAATGCTTAGTTGTAAGTTGTATACGCGTTTCAAATAACAGGTTTAACGATTATGAATTAGGGCAAAAAGGATTGTTTATAGTTTCTAATAGTTACGCATCAAATAAAAATTGTTTGTAGGAGGATTCTGTGGTCGGTATTTGTTCGTTCTCGGTAATTCTTATGTAATTTCACAATTTTTCTTTTCCGATTAATAGTCCATTTCTTTAGCGAAAAGGAGAAATAAAAGGGCGCCAAGTTGCACCTATAGCTCGGTTTTCGGTATTACATTTCCATCCAACACAGTGACAATATTTTGGCTAGATGGCTACAAATAAAGTACAAGGGGTGATCAAATGAAAAGGTACGAAACGACATAAAAATGAAACAGTTAAATATTTGCATATTCCGCCAAGGGAGAATGTAGCGAGACATCTCGGGATGCCATTGGAGACTCTGACTGGGATCGGATCATGCGTGGGTGCCCGCATGCGCAGGAGAGAGCAAAGGCTCTTATAAAAAGCGGCGTCCAAATGATGCGAGCACAGAATTACTCGAGCACAGAAAAAGCATTAACTCCGATGTGTACTGTGAGACACTCCGACGCCTACGCAGGTCCATCAAGAACAAAAGACCGGGGCTGCTCACGGAGGGTGTGGTTCTGCTCCATGATAACGCGCGTCCACACGTCTCCAGAGTCACACAAATGGAACTGGACAAGTTCCAATGGGAGACGTTGGACCATCCGTCCTACAGTCTGGACATGTCACCCTGCGATTTCCATGTGTTTGGTCCACTGAAGAAACACCTGAAAGGAAAGCGCTTCAACTCGGACGACGTACTCAAGGACACTGTGAAGGACTGGGTCTCGTCACAGCCACAGGAATTCTGGGAACAAGGAATCCTGCGGCTTGTTCATCAGTGGGATCGTTGTGCTCAGGCCTATGGTGTATATTTTGAATAAAGTCTATATTTGTACCCCCGTGTCGTTTCGTACCTTTTCATTTGATCACCCCTTGTATTAGACTAAAAATAGAATCCACTCATGTAGAATATATATTAAATAGCCTTAAACTGAAAAACATTTTAAAAATCAACGTTAATTAAAGTTAAAAACTGCCTACAACAAATAATTCGAGTCAATTTGGTTTAAAAACAAACTGAAAAAGACATTAGAGCAAAAGATTAATTGAAGTAAAAAAAAAATTATTTGACATATGAACTTGATTGAACTTCGGTTAAACTATCATCAAAAATATGAAGGCATGATCTGAAAAAATAATTTACTATGTGAGCCATAATTTGACAACTATCTAAAACAGTCAAATAGAGCAACAATTTAGTTTAGGATCGATGAGGAAAATAACGTGGCAACAGTTTTAATCAAATTATATTAAAGATGCAAAAGGAAAATTTGTTCTTAAAATCACACTCACAAAATATGTTGCTAATAGTAAAGAAAACTTTTTACGGTGATTTATTCGAAAAACAATTTTAATCATGAAGAAATGAAGAAAATGAAGGAAAATAATGATAAATAAAAATTAATATATACGTAAATGTAATGGCTTTTAAGAGCAAAGATACATAAATGTATTGATACAAAAAGTGTAAAAAATAAAAATTTAATGATATAAATAAATGTGATGATAAAAAACTATAGAATAATCTTGAAGAAACTACTTGGAGAGTTACTTATCCCATTTAGAATTAGACGTAATACTCTTTACTTCTTGTAGGTTCTTTGTTCTCAAATAGGATTTCTTTAAAAGGCAAATAAATTCCGAGCATTTTTTGTGGCCAATTTTTTATTTGGCTACTATACAGTCTCACATCACACAAAACTAACGTAACATTTAAAGAAAAAGTAACACTACACATTATTTTTAGTTTCACTTCATTTTTGTTTCAATCCAAGTTATCATAACTATCGTTTCGCGTCTCTTCTTATTCGTCAAGTTCTCTTCTTCCTTATATGCAGATGGCATATAAGGCATTCCTTGTATGCAGATATACCGTTTTTGGATTCACGCGAATCTTACGAACGTGATGATGTCATATCGCCAAAGCTATGACGAATCAATTCAAAATTTAATTTTAAAAAATATTAGGTGAATTTCGAATAAATTTCTTCGAAGTGCTCACCATCAGTTTAGGATATTAAATTGCACTATTTTGCGCCTTTCATTTTTTTGTGCTGCATCGTAATCACACATACAAACTTATCCTTTTATTTGTATAGTTTGAATGTCAAAAAATACGATTTAATGTTATTTTTAAACAGCATTTTATCTCTGCTGTCTGTTCGTCAAATTATAGCATCGTCACTTCCTTTAAACCAGTAAAATGTATGTTTTTCCAATTCTATGATGGTGCTTTCTTGTTAAACCAGATTGATGTTTTAAGATACTTATCATTTTTCTTCTACTTCTTTAGAATTTATGCAGTTTCTAAAAGAACGAACTGTGCAATTTCAACAAGAACAGCTGTTTTGTCTATGGTTCTTTTACGAACCGTTCATTTGTTTCGTCAAAGCCGAAGCTGTAAAGGTTTGTAATGAATTCATTGTAGCATATAAACCGAAGAGCTAAAACATTATGAACACCTACTGATTAACACGTTACAACCATTTCTGCCTTCAAAATAGCTGCATGTCATTTTGGCATAGATGCCACAAGTTCTTAGTAGACCACCGGAGACAGTTTGTGCCGATTGTTTAGTCACGTGTCCATCACGTGCAGTTGAGACATTCCGACGTGAAGATTTTTTTATCTCTGAGTTGTCTTTCAATGAAAACCCAAATGTGCTCTATCAGACAAAGATTCACCGAGTTGGGTGTCACAGATATTAATTTTGAATTCCTCTTTACGCTCCTCGAACCCTTATAACACAACTCTAGCCTTTTGACAAGAGAGTTTGTCCTACTGGAAGATTTAATTGTCAGTTGGGAAAACAGACGCAATATAAAGGAGCAAATGATAAGCAATTATGCTCAGATTGTCAACAACTTTTACGGCCCCTTGTACCAGAATTAAGGATACAGAGAGTCACCCATTAGAACCTTCTCTGTAGCATAATACCGCAATCACCAGTCTATGTACATGGGTGGAACAACTGTTCGATTGCGGACGACGGCGTACTTTGACACAATCAGTGACGTCATGAATGAGAAATAGTGATTCATCCAACCAGGAGGCTCACACGTCATCAAGATGAGCTAATAGAAAATTGTGGAGGTGTTTATAATGTTTTGGCTTGACAGTGTATGTTGAGCAATAGCCTATAAATATTCCACAAATATAATTTGTTTATATAACTTTTGTTTGATTATCTGCTTCCTCTTATTCTAAGTATAAGTCTTATGCACACTTAACTCTTTCTTATGTGATTTCTTCATTTATGGTGTTAAAAAAAACATTTTTATACGGTTTCTTTATACATCGCCCTCCAGATGTTACTTTACAACGTGTTTAACGTATCTATTTTGAAAATAAGTAAGAACGTAGAAACAAGAAATGTACACTTAAGTTTCTTATTGAATGCGACACATAGATTAGCATAAGTTTTACACAAACATACCTTAAAGCAAAAAATCACTTTTGAAAGAAAAAAAATCATTTTCGGAGAAAGCAAAATATTACAGACTTATAAGGAAATATATTTTCTGAAAATTACAAAAAAGGGTTTTAATGAGAAATATGTCCAATCCTATCTGCAATACATTGGTGGCATTGACATTTCCATGCTACAAATAAAGTAACCTCATACCGAAATGGGAAGTGAAAATCAAATATAAAGCATGTTTTGTTCCAGCTCATGTAAGGAGTCGAGCTTAAAACACCAACGTGTCTACCAAGGGAGCCTCAAACGCGATCTATCGGATTCAGATCTGGAGATTCCAAGCTGGTCATTCCATTCGTTCCAAACTATGATCCTGGACATAATCCTCAACAGGCACAGCTGGGTTATTCTGCGCATTATCATCCATCAGAATTAATTCATTAACAATAACAGGGATGTATGGGTTAATATATCGATCAATTATCCCACTCCAGTTAGAATTCCTTCATGGATCTTACTCAAATCAGTATGACCACTGAGAGACATGCCAGAGCCTTGATTCCACCACCTCTATAATAGCGTCTTTCAACATTGTTGGGTTGGTTGGATCAGGTGCATTGTTCCCTTCTGATCAGTAGATACACTGAATCACTCTTCAGTGTAAATGTGGATTCTTTTTGTGAAGAGTACAGAAGTTCACATCTGTCTGGCTCAGGAAATGAGTTCCTTTGTCCAATATAAAGAGGCATATCTATGCCATTGGCTTAAAGAAACGCACATAATGGGTTGTTTTGCATAGAGACTTGCAATGGGAAGGTTTTTGGAGCCATTGTAGTAAAGATTCTTGTTTTCCAAACGACAAAAGGATTTCATGCAAGTCGAGGCTTAATAGTACTTTTTCTCATTCAGCCAGAAAAAGCTAGAAAGTATAGTCTTCCGTGCGGGTGTCACTCGTGATTGACATGTAACATGTTTTCTAAATTCGTAACCTTTATTTTCCAATTGATCTTACAGTTGTTCGATCACACTGGAAGCCAATTTAAAACGCTTTATCAGCATCAATGTGTGAGAAGCCCTTTTCCATCCATCCAAACGCCTTCTAAGAATTCCCTGACTCTCCTGAATATTGTCGACAAAACTAAAGGCAATTATTGATGATCAACAATGATACTCTCATATTGTACACGCAAATTTACGTAAAGTTTGATTTTGCACATGTTTCCAATTTTGGCTGATTGTTTAAAATTTAACTTACGATTATCATTTTTTTCCATATAAATTTTCTTAATGTACATGAATATCATTCATATAAACTATGGTATTTATTGTAACACCCATTTTTTTTATTGGCGAGTTTCAAAAAATACCTTCTTACCTTAACTTTTGGAGGCCAGTGTACATAGTTTTGAAATGACATCCAACTATTTTTGTATACGGTTGATTTATTCTAATACGATTTAAAAATACACTCATTGCCATAAAAATTTGTGCACCAAGAAATAATTGTGGGATAGTAACGAAACTTGGCATGAAGGTGCATGTCGAGCAGATATGCAAATGATTAGAAATGCAGCATGGTTGTGCATTGTATCGTTCTTCTTGGAGAATAAAACAGATAAGCAGAGCTTGTGTGAAGGTACTTAATCTTCTACAAAGGAAACGCTGAGGTAGACATGCCGTTACTCCAACATCAAAGGTAATATGAGCAGCTATTAGAGTTCTAGAGAGGGATATTCGGCGGGATGATTGAAGCTGGGTGGTCATCTCGGTGAGAAGCTCGTCAAGTAGGCTTTTCGTATTTAATTGTAAGGAGGTGGTGGGACCAGTGGACAGAAGAGACATTATTTACACAAAGACCAAGCTCAGAACGCCCTCAACAGACCATTCGTCGAGAAGGCCGTCACATCATACGACACGCACGCGTAGATCCAACTTCCTCATTGACCGCTGTCCAGATACAGGCAGCACCTACACTACGGGACCATATGTTTTTCCGAACAATCGCAAGGCGCCTGGCTGAAAGACATCTGGCGTCACGCTGCCCATTACGTGCGGTGCCAATGACACCCACCCACTGATGCCTCCATTTGGAGTGGTCTCACGCACGACGAGATTGGACAACAACGGAATGCAACCAGGTTGTCTTCAGCTACGAATCTAGATTCAATTTCAGCAGCGATAACAATCGTGTTCGTGTCAATTTTGACTTCACTTTACAGCGACATACCACTCCCACAGTTGGTGTGAGGGTATGAGGTTCCATTGCTTACGATACACGGTCACACCTAATATTGATCTATTGTACTATGACAGAATGATAGCTCAGCGGAACGTCCATAACATCCTTCAACCGCATGTATTACCAATCATGGCAGGGCTAACCGGAGCCTTTGTTCAACAAGACAATGCTCGACCTCACACTGCAACTATATCACAAGACTGCCTCCACCACATTGTCATCCTTTTTTAGCCTGAAAGATTCCCAAATTTGTCACCAAACGAGCATATCTGGGATTATTTTGACTATCAAGTTGGACAATCTATCAGATTAGAAGGTCGGATTAGAGGTGCGCAACTGTGGAAAGAAATATCTGAGGACGTCATACGGAACTTGTGTGCCTCAATGCTCGCTTGTATCGCATCGTGAATTCACTCTAGAGTAGTTCTAACAAACTTCCGGTCTCATTTGTACTGTTTTCTGAAATAAATTATCCTTTTTCTTTGATTTTCTAATCATTTACTTATGTCAAAATAGCACTTACATATATATAAAATTTCATTTCATTTTGACGACTTTTTCTTGGTGCCCAAATTTTTATGGCAATGAGTGTATGCTTCTGTTGTGCCAAAGAATGGATAATCAATTCGAAAATTAAATGTCTAATTAATTTTTGATGATCGTAAACTTTATATTCAAGTCTGCAAAATTCCATTTTAAAACAAAGCAACATTCCCAGTTTCCTGCCGGGTTTTAAGATATGTCTATCTAGATACCAACAGTTATATATAAAAACTTGTAAAACCAAAAAACAAAAACAAAAAACCTAAATTTTTTAAATAACAGATTTATTTGGGAAAAAAATGCCAACATTAAAAAATAATATGGAATGCAGGTCATCTACTCTTACTGGACGAAATTCTTTTTGAATAATATTACAGTGGGCATGATACATCCAAATAATGAAGACCACTTTTTTAATTCATCTGCAGAAGAAAATAAATGAATTTATAGCCAAGAAACACCGGCTGGGTGGCGCAGTTGTTCACTAGCCATGAACGGCAAAGGTTGTGGGTTCTAATTTGGGCCCAAGTAAATGGATTTTCATGGTGCAAAAAATCGACAGTGTCTGTGTCGTATGATTATGTGGAATGTTACAGATTTTTAGAGTGCCTATTTGACTTAGGTTCTATTGGCAAATTTAAATTCCTAGTACCATTTCACATCGAGAAAGTTCAAATGCCTTCTTCTAGGAAGGAAACTGGTTGTCTGCATAACCTTGCGGCTTCTGGTATCCACCTGTATGATTACTCACTAAAACGAGATGCCAGCTTCTGGAGAATGTACTTGGTCTGCAATGGTAAATACCAATCCATAGCCTCATTCATAAAAAAAATAATCAAGAAGTAAGTATTGATTCTGTTATTTTTAAAGTAGTGTTTATATTCTTTCTTGAGATAATACGTATGAATTTCAAGCTTTATTTTAGTTATTAATTAAATAATTTATGAATCTAAACCATGTTAAATGTGTATAAATATATATAATATATAAAGATTAAATTATCAAATAAATAAATGTCATAATATCATGTATTCATGTTATAATACTTAAATATATACTAAGTGACATAATATTAAATGTATAAACGTGTTAGTGCCATGTACACATATCTAAAACCGTAACATACTTGATTTTACATCGCTTTTTGTACACGAATTTTATAACTGAATAGCTTTCATCTCATTAAGAAAAAATCTCATTTATTTATAGTTATTTCGAAAATAAATATTTTTTTCTCTGAATTGCTAAGTTTTGTCATAATTATCTTCAATTTATCTTAATTAAAACTAATTAAAAGCTCTGTTTGAGAAATAAAAGAGATTTTCAAAATTATAAAATCTTAGTATCAACATATGTGTCGGGAACAGTGGTCACAGTTGCACGAAGCTTCTGCTATTTCAGTTTTTATTTTTTGATGTTTATTAAATTGAAACTGGAAATATATAAAGTATAAAAGTCATGGATGTGATAAAATATGTTTATCACAACGGATTAAACATTTCTTATAAAATTTGCATCCCAGAAGTGTAGGCTAATTATAGTTTATAAGAGAATTAAGGAAATAATATAGATCATACCTTATATTTCTACGATTATACACTTTAAAACAATTAACACAGCTGTCTTTTCCTATAGCAATTGTTATCGAAAGGAAAGGTAAAGAATGAAAAAAGCTGGCATTACGACTTCATGAAGCTATTATTGGGTGAAGGTCTTATCACCAGGTATATTTGGGATTTTAAAAGAAACACTTTTAAATAAAGTTGAGGGATTAATTTCTAACAGTGTCGACGCTCAGTATTAAAAGAAATTTTTGAATAAATATTGTTCTAAAATCTTTATTACGAACAGTTACTATTTGTCTTTCCAATTACGAAGAGAAAAATAAATTTCTAAATTTCAAGTGAATGAAATTTTTTTTATTAAAAAATCCAATTATTTATTTTTGTTTTCCGAGTTAATCTTAAACAAAACGACATGAAGTACAATTTTTTATTTTTTCATTTATTTAATATTTGAATAAGTTCTTCTGCTTGTGTTCTTAAGGTAGGCTGATATTTAGAAATCGTTATTTGCTTTTTAAAAAATAACTTTAGCTTTAATATGTAAATTTTACAATCTTTTTATTTTTTATTTTTCAGTCGTTTATATGTAATTTAATAATAAAAAAAACCTTAAATAGTAATTAAATCTGTGAAAAATAAAAGTTAAAATCTGATTATTTATTTGTAAAACACTCGTTATCTCAAGAGACTAATTTTTAAAAATAATCATCACTAATAAGCTTTTTTAGCAGTAATACATGACATATAACACACATACGCTATTTTGAGGGGAGATTTCCGCTGAGTAAAAAAAACAATAATTTAAATTAAAAATGAATTAATTAATTAATAATTAGTCAAAATTGGCTCTTTAGCCATAAACCCTAACGCTCACTCACTCAGCTGAATGAAAAGATATGGAAGTCAAAAAAATTACTTGAAATCAATTATTTTCAGTAAGCGAAGATATTATTTCGAATTGTTCTTCGTTTCTTTTATATTATAAGAAAGGTGTTCAAGTGAAAAGGTGCAAAACGACACTGGGGATATATAAATTAAGACTTTATTCAAAGTATACACCGTAGACCTGAGCACAACTATCCCATTGGTTAACGAGCCGAAGGATTCCTTTTTCCCAGAATTCCTGTGGCCGTGACAAGACCCAGTCCTACATAACGTCCTTGATTTTATCGTCCGAGTTGAACGGCTCCCCTTTCGGATGTTTCTTCCTGGGGACGAAACACAAGGAAATCGCAACGTAACGTATACGGGCTGTAGAATAGAAGATAAAACTGCTCCTACATAAACTTGATGAGTTTCGCATGTGTGACTCTGGAGGCGTGTAGGCGCGCGTTACCATGGAACAGAACTACACCCTCCATAATCAGCTCCGATCTTTTCTTCTTGAAGGACCTCCGTAAGCTCACAGAGATATTGCTTTTTCTGTGCTTGAGGAATTCAACAAGTAGCGTTAATTGGACGGGGCTCTTTAAAAGAGTCTGCCCTTTCGTGCGCATAAGTATACCCGCACATGCTTTGATGCACGCCAAAGATTCCATTCGCTTTCCCCGATATCTCGTTATGTTCTCCCATAGCTGTATAGGCAAATATTTTAACGGTTACATTGTTACTATGTTTCATACCTTTTCATTCGAACATCCCTTGTAGTTTTATAGTCTTTATAATATCAGTGATGTAGAGGGTAAATAATAAAAAAGAAATTCTATTTTGTTTTAACTTCCCTATTTTCCATGGTGTTGTATTTTCGAAAATCTTATATATATGTAAGAAGATTTTTCCTGTACTTGTATCTTTATCATAAAGTTTGCTTTACTTGTGTAATGCTAACTTTTGTATGTATCAGTTATAGAGATCCCTATGTCAAACAACACGTAGCAAAAACATCAAATTCTATTCTAAACCGGATGGTACAGTGCTTAACTAATTAACTAATTTTCCGTGAGAAATAATCTACAACTAGGGACTGGCACATGAATGCTTTCAATATAAGCCTTACTTCCAAAATAAGCGCCACGCTATAGTTTGTTACCCAAACTGTTTCCATATATTGCCGTAAGATAAATCTAAATTCAGGTGCAACACACAGACATATTTGACAACAGACTTGGTGCAAGTTGAGTCGTGTGCCACCCTGTGGATTATTATTTCTTGATTGAATAATAAATTAAACTCGGGAGATTATGTGTTGCAAAAAATCAATTAAAAAAATTTACACGATTTTAAAAACCAATTAAAAAAGAACTGACTGCGATAGAAATGTTTGGTTTGCTGCTTTTTGTTTTGGTAACCAGAGAGAATTTATTCTCACTTAGTTTCAGAATTAGTTACAAAATTAGTTAACAGGTGGCGTTTTTGACGGAGGAAAATTACGAAAAAATGTGTTACGGAACATTTTTTTCACGGCGCTTGGAATCTGAATGCTAACACTATGATATTTTAATCACTTTGAAAATTCTTAGTTTTCGAAGGAATGGGGGGAAAAAATGTTTCCTTATAAAAAAAATATATAAGGAAATGTTAATTGTGGAATGCAACAGTATATCGCGACTGCTGCCAAAGGTTCCCCTTATCCCCCAGAGCTTTAGTATGTTGCTCTTTGATACCTTAGTTATCCTGTTTTCCTCAAAAAACTTGGCTCTTTTCTCTAAAGGTTTGTCCATCACTGATCTAGGAAGTTATTAAGGGTGTAATATTTTATTAGACAATATACCTAGACATCTCGTATAACAGAACGTATAGGAAAAATAAATGTAAAAAAATGCTTATTTATTTTTGTTGAAGAGCTCTTTCCATCATTAAAGCGTCTTGAAGACGTACTGTATAAACATTCTCTTTCCAGTTCGATGGAAAAGTGGAAGCCAAGACGAAAACTGTTGACGCCTTGTTTTCATATTGACATTTTGAGAGAACATTTGACGGTTTTCAATGAACGTTCTCAGAACCTTGTGGAACATCTTCGTCAAGAAACGAACAAAGAATTTACATACATTGGTCCTCCCTTGGTACTTACGTCCATTGACATAATATACGGTAAGACCAGAGTGAAAGTTATGAGCTAAATAGAGCGCAAGTCTCCTTTAAGTAAAGTTTAATATATTCAAGTATTTGATAATAAAACACAGACAAAAAAAAAACATTAATCGTAAGAAGACAAATTTTGCCAAAGATAAGAAAACAAGGACTTATGCCAAATATTTTTCTCGAGCATATAATTTTGATTAATTTTTATAGCGACTTTTTTGTGAGTAAATAAGCGGGGAAAATTGTTTCATAATGATAAGTTTATTCTTTTATTTCCAGTGATATATTTAATTCGAGATTTGCAGTCTTTACTCTTTAATTTCTGAACAACCTTTGGATAGTTTTTCAAATATGTGCCCAACAGTTATTACGCTATTCAAACATACCAAACATGCCAGAGCGACAATCTTTAAATAAAGATTCCTATTAATTTCTGGAAAGTGGCAGCTTCATTGCATGACTTGTACTGCCTGACTTGTACTGCATGACTTGACTAGCCCCTGTACTGCGGTGAAATCCAACTTCTCTTAAGGTATGTGACTACCTTCGGAGCACTTTTTTTTTAAATATATAAATTTTCAACTAGAGAAACACTTTTTTTTTAAATGGGGCATAAAACTAGGAATTCAAGTACAATTTCCCTGAAATTAAAAATAATTTTTGATATATTGAGAATTTTGAGTGAAATTTTAGTGAAAAATTGCAGTTATGGTAAGGCTGGTATTGAAAATTCTAATTAATATATTCGAATACTTTTTGTACAGTATATAAATAATATCATTATCTTTGCTTAGAGCTATAAAATCTTTAATACTTTTGAAAGTTTTTGAAATATGCCATTTTTTATGTAAGAACTCAATTTTTCACAAAAAACTAATGTTTTCTCACAAAAGGTGTTATAAAATACATAAATATATACAGGCAGATTACATCATAGTCTATACTGGAAATAAAACTAAATAAAATATTTTCAGAATATCTCAATTCAATATCTTAAAAATAAATTCTGTAGTAAACTTTACCATGAAGGAAAAAGTTGAAAAACATAGTTTCTTAAAAAATCCATTTATATATATAAAGATTTTAAAATATACAGTACATAAAAAAATTTTCTACTAAATATACATTCTTTAAACTCACCATATTTATAGATCAAGATCTTTTTAGCTTCATGTGTAACTATAATTCGGACTTTTTTGAAGTTATACTTCTTTTGGGACGTTAGGGAAAAGGATCAGAGTAAATTTTTTCGATGCGCGCGCACACCATCACGGATGTGACGACACCGCACGGACACACACCGTTGTCTAATAACTTTGGAAGTTACTGAGGGATCTTGGCAAAACGGGTGTCGATCGAATTGGTTGTATGTATTTGATATCTATGGGCTTGTGGTTGGGATAGGGGAGGGCTTGCACACTAAAATATCAGTCCTCCATGTTATTCCTATGGGGTAGGAAATTTTCTAACATGCCCCTTTTTTGGTGCTAGGCGACTGATATTTGGGGGATCGTAATACCTTTTGTTATAAACCATATCTGTTGGGAGGTATACCACCCTGTGCATTCCCCCCTTCTACAGGTTTTTGGCCAATATCTCGGCACCCGAGCCTCAGAGTACATTCGGACCTGGCTCATTCGATCCCTCTTTGTCTGCTCTTCCAGTTATTTTATTTCATGCTCTGATAGGGCTATTTCTTCCACAGTTTTTAATTGTTTTAAACTTTTTGAATTTATTAAAATTCGCAATATCTTGGATCCTGTTTAAGTTTCGGACTTGAGATTTGAACCAACTGTTCCACCCGTAGAGACCCATCCAGACATGTACTTTATTCCCATTGCGTAGGCATGAGGAAGGCTTAGGAACTAAAATATCATGCTTCCATGTTAATCCTATGGGGACTGGAAAAAATTTCACCTCCCTAAGAAATTGAGCTTGGGACTTGATTTTTGGAGGTCCGCCATATGTTTGTATTAACGTGAGCTTTACATGGAATTGGCCCCCATGTTATTGGTCCTGTTGTCCCTGTGCGGGGGTGTTTAAATTTATTTTAATCATGATTATCTCGGGTTTGGCGGGTCCGATTGACTTCAGGTTAGTATCGTTCAACTCTGTTCGTGAACATCTTTCGCCCTTGGCCCAACTTGCCCTGCTCAAAATTTTTAGAAAGATTTTTATTTTTATAACAACTTTTTAAATTTGTTTAAATTCACAATATCTTGGCTCCTGTTTGAGTCTCAGATTTGAGATTTGAACCAACTGTTCCACTCGTCGAAACCCATCCAGTCATCTCTTCATTCTCATTGTGTAGGCATGGGGAGGCTTAAGCACCAAAATATCATGCTCCTATGGGGGCTGGAAAAAATTTAACCCCCTAAGGAATTGAGCTTGGGACTTGATTTTTGGAGGTCCGCCATATCTTCGTATTAACACAAGCTTTATATATAAGTGGAAATGGCCCCCTCCAGTGCTCCCCCCTACAGGGCATTCTCAGTAATAACTCGAATCCTATGCTACCTGGGTAGACCGCACTGGCTGGATTCGATTGTTCTCTCTATGAGAATCCTAGAAATATTTTTTTTTTCAGGACAATAGCCCCATTTCTTTACCCATATTTAACAATTTAAAATTTTTTTAATCCCGCATATTTTTGAGCTTCGTTAATGAAACTCGGATCATAGGTTCTCCTCGTTGAGCTTTTTCATCTGTTATGGTTCGTGTGTAGATAGTGGGCCTAGGGGCACGTTATCACTAAAATTAGAATCCCCATGCTATTCCTAAGGGGTTCGATCTTTTGATGACGTCACGATATTATAGAGATAGAAGGATGAAACTTTGGGATCACCTACTACTCTGTGTATCGTTTGGATGTACATGACCATATACGTAACAGTTGCTTCCACCCCAGGGGGAGTTAGTTTCGTTTTCCTTTCCAAAGCTAGCGCTGCCCCATTTGCAACTACAGGCTCCGGACCGGTTTGAATGGATTCCTTTTGAATTTCCCCACAACCAGGCCGAGATTCGAGTTGGTGGGTGCCCTGCTTCTATTTTATTTAATTGTTTTAAATTTTTTTATTATTTTAAAATGACCATAACTCGGGGGCTCTTCAGGCGGATGTCTTAATTTTCTCAGGAATGATTCTTCCTGCCGAGACATTCAATATGGTCTCAGGTGTTACATTCGATTCCCCCCATCTCCAGATACAGCCTACCGAAATCCCCCCCCCCATTTTACTGGTCCTATTGTCCCTGTGCGGGGTGTTTAAATTTATTTAAATCGTGATTATCTCGGGTTTGGCTGGTCCGATTGACTTAAGGTTGGTATCGCTCAACTCTGCTCTTGACCGCCTTTTGTCCTTGGCCCAGCTTGCCCTGCTCAAGTTTTCTAGAAAGATTTTTATTTTTATAACAAATACAATAGTTTTTATAATCTATAAAGTACCTATAACAAGTTGATTAAATTTAAATATTGTTTCAGGATATATTTTTCTAATAATGGAATGTGCTGCCCAAAATCTCATTAATTGATACCAAAGAAGTATAACTTCTTACGCGCGTACATAAGTACACACACACTTTTTTTCTTAACCTTTTGCGTTTTTCGAGAGAGTTTTATAGACTATAACAAGTGTCGTTTTTAGAGAATTTCTGATAAAAACTTGTAGTTACACAAATTTTTAATAAATTTATTCAAATAATATTTATACAGTACGCGTGAATAACATCTTTATATATGTTAGGAATTAGAAGATTTGTAATACTTCTGAAAGTTTTTTAAATATGCCAAATTTTATGCAAAAACACGATTTTTTAAATAATTAATGCTTTTTTTAATAAAAAAAGCAATAAAATGCATAAATATACACACACAGGGGTTAGATTTTGATTCATAACACAGACAGAACTAAATAAAACATGTTCTTAAAATTTCAATTCAGTATTTTAAAAATATTTTGCTTAGGAATCTACTTCCGGTTTTGTAAACTCCATTTCCGTTTTACTAATTATGTTATAACTTTGCTTCTAAATATCATAGAAATAAAAATACAGTGTTTTTGGAATCTTAAATGTATGGACTATAAAATAAAAATATAAAAGAAATTTCGAAAATTTTAACCAAAACGGCAAATTTAGGGTAGACATACTTTAACATTCTGGGTAAATTTCCTCTTGACAATAATTAATGTTCAAAGCAAGGGATAAAAATCACTTTCATGACGAGTGTAATACTCTATCGTCGGAGTTTGTTATTAAGGTTATGCAGGAAGTTTGCTCTTTTTGAAATTCATTCAACGATATTCTTTAATAGTGATGCTGACGAAGTAGTGGTCGGAGTGTCACGAGTTCGAGTTGTAGTGCCACTGAAGATCCACCAAGTAGAGGGTAATGTCTTCCATGTTGGTGTGGTGTGATAGTCATGAGAATATGGTGTCAAATCAGGTGTCATCCTCGTCACTAGATTGAGGCTCGAAATTATGGGGTCAGTCTCCAATATCCCTCATGATGCTTTATATTGCAATGTTATTATAACTCTCCCTCACGAGTTGTGGATGATCACTGCACTGAATATTCGTAATTGTCTTTTTTATGAATACATAGCATAATTTTGGAGATAAAAATGGTACAGTAGAACCTGTTTTTGTGCGGTCCTTTTTTATGTGTTTTTATTTTTGCGCATTTTGTTTTGAGCCAATTTTTTTAAGCGGTATATGAATTTCAACGGTTTTTTGCACCATTGTAATGCTTTTATCAATGTACATCTATACACTTCAAGACGCACTGTTCATTAATTATAGACTGTCTCCCGATAATGCACATTCAATTACTATCATTCAACTTGTTAGCAGCATGCGCTTGATTGACGACGAAATTGTCAATGACAGTGTCTATGAATAGTTTGATAGATTATGAAGACAAACAAGAAGAATCGGATTCTTTGAGAGTGGAATATATGCAAGGATACAGCTTTCCAACAAATAGGAAAGGCATTTTCTTAAAATAAATACCAATACTGAAAGTAATTTAAAATTCCAAAAAAAAAAAGCTTCCAACGTGCATATCTATTTATCGTGACGTTTACAAGCAACTAACAAACCAACCGTCGTTGCACGTATCAGTTACTTTATGGTGAAAAAAATAAATCAATTGAATCTTCAAATGACGAAACGCTTTGAACTAATTCATCACAGGAAGATGAACGTTTTGTGTTACGACGGGGGTAGCATTGAATTATGTATGTGCATTTTACCAACTTCTCCGTGTTTACAGTGAGAAATTAATAGATTTAACATGTTTCCAAGTGTAATTAAATTACTTATTTTGTTTAGAAGCACTTTTTCCTCTTAAATTTCGTAAATAATTTACTTGTGTTCTAAGTACCAATTTTACGCTGCTGGCCACCGTAAATGCAACACCAAGAAAGACAAGAGATAGCACAACAAAATATATTTTGTAGATAACATGTTCACCAAGTATCAAATGGTTAAATTTATAGACTTCTGTGAAGTGTGGTTCCTGCCAGAATCAGTAGCCAGAGTAGCCGCCATTGTTGGAGATCATCGCTGCCCCACGCCTTGGCATTGATTCAAAGAGACTTTGGATGTGTTCTTGGGGCACAGCAGACCAAGCAGCTACCACACGTTGCCAAAGTTGATTTGGTGTGGCAGCTGGGAGTGTAATCTGGGTCAATCGTTGAGCAACCATGTACCACATGTTTTCTATCGGTGAAAGATCCGGAGAGCGAGCCAGCCAGGGAAGCAATTCAATCAGGTGATTGACGCAGAGCCTTTGGACAATGCGTGCCACGTGTGGTCGCGCATTATCCTGTTGAAATATGGCTGTGGCCAAGCCCTGAAGGTAAGGAAGGACAACTGGCTCCAACACCTCGGAGATGTAGCGCTGACTGTTTAAAGTACTGGCAATGCGTACTAGAGGAGTGAGAGAGTGATATCTAATACCACCCCATACCATAATACCCGGTGACCAGTGTGGTGGTGTATAACGCAGCTGTTCAGCATCCACTCTCCATGGTATCTCCAGACTCGAATCGGACCATCGTGGTGTTGCAGACAGATGCGTGACTCGTCAGTAAAGACAACTTAATTCCATTCTGCCGCCCACATCCTTCTTTCATCGCACCACTGGCGGTGGAGACGTCTGTGGTTCTGCGTCAAGGGCAGACCAAGCAATGGACGTCTTGCGGACAGACCACTCTGCTGTAAACGGCGTCGAATGGTACGCGCAGACACTGAATGATGCGTTACAGACTCAATAGGCTGTACTATGGTTCGTGATGTGACTGAGCGATCCCTCACTGCCATGTGAACAATTTACCTGTCCTCACGTGAAGTGGTGCACTGAGGTGAATACGATCGACCACATCGGTCCGTCGTACCCTCACGCATCCAACGGTCACATATCCGCATTACAGTTGTTTGTTTTCGTCCAACACGACTACCGATTTCCCTGAAAGATAATCCACAATCTAAGTAGGCCACTATCCTTCCTCTGTCGAACTCGGATACTTGATCAAAAGCTGATCGCTGTTTTCAACGAGACATAACTGATCGTTTTTTGAAAAAACCACAAGAAAAACACAATTGCCGAACTTGAAATCGTCGAAATCTCCAAGCCTTAAATAGCGCTTTGAGGTGCGCCACAGGCGTGCGTGATGTGTGTCTGCGCTGAAATTCTAATCGTTTGCATATCTCACCTCCGCTAATGCATGTTGTAAATTTCATGTTTTTTGCGTGCTTCCTTTAGGGTGTTGTATTTACGGTGTCTAGCAGTGTATATGCGGTCCCCTCTCCGCCGCATAAAAAAAATTTCTGTACTATACCGACAACGTTGTTTGTTATATGTTATAGTATTTATGAAATTTTTAAAAATTTCATTTCGTGTGGTTTTTTTATGCGGTCCCTACCTACTGTACAAAAACAGATTTTACTGTATTGTGTTTTTCACAGTTGAGTTACCGGAAACTGCCATTAGAAGAAGTCCTAATAATATTAATTCAGTTTAACATAATTTAGCTACTCTAACGTCATGACCAAAAGCTTGCTTAAATTCTGGGTAGCGAGAGGTTTTACACATTTTAAGTAAAAATTACTTTTTTATTTACAAATAGTTTTCGCAGATTGACACATGTTCTTCTAAAACTATAAGACATAAATTTTGAATTTCTAGTAATCATATTTCGTCCTATCGTCGAATAGTTTATCTTATATTGCTGACGTTCCCGCCTTCTTCCTGACCGCTCCTATAACTTATCTCGCTTTTCTCCTATCTCTAAGAGCGATAACTTATATCACTCCTCTTCGTCCCCTTCCAATATGTCTCATTAAACTCCCTAGGCCAGCCTCTCTCAAGCCCCATGCGATTTCTGATTGGTAGGAATACAAATCTGTGTGTGCACCCCAGCACCGTATGTCCAAACCCCCATTGGTTTTTCCGGGATAAAAGATCCCGTGTTGACTGTAATCCTCTTGTTGTAGTTCACTGAAAACCCTGTGAAGGGTTTATGAATTGACCTGTCACTTCGACAAGGAGAATACACACCTTGGCATTTCTTGCTCACAAGAGTCCACACTCCTTTCCATACATGTGTTTCACGGCCACATTTTAGAGGGAACGGAATATTGGACAGGGCAGTAGAGAAATAGATGTGTTCCCAACTATAGTTCGTTTTCAAGCGAAGGTCATTTAGTGAGACTTTTCTTCTGAGGTCTTGAGAGAAGATAAAAACAATAACAAATGGCCGTCTAAGATATTACTTATTTATAAAAAGCTTAAGCGTCTTTACTTAGTTTACAAAGTATTGGTACAAATTCTTATGTATACATAATACACAGTACAATATTAAATCTTTCTTTTTAATTTATACAAGTTTTTAATGAAATAATATGCGCAAAATATTTAATACATTTATTTGTAATTTCTAAATTTTGAACGAATTATTTGTCAAGTAACATTTATTTTAGTGAATCATTTTTACTGATAGTTCCCAAAAATACATAAAATCGTATTTAAATATTTAATTCATGAATAGTATAGAGCCATACGTGTTTTAAAGGGAAAAAGTGATGCTGACTTAAAAATTATTATAATTATTAATTTATTTATTCCTTCTTTAGCAAGTTATCAAGCGAAGATCAAAATTAAGCCACATTCTTCCGTTGTGTTTTTCCAACGTCGTTTGGAATTAGTATTTTTCAATTTTTCTTTTGTACATTACATCAGTACTTCTCAAAATTTCAATATTTGCGACTCAATATTCCATCATAATTTTCATCCCTCCCTTCATACAATAAATATGTATTTAATTCAGTAATAGACTTTGACGCTAAAACTACAATATGACTTTAACCTCTTAAGTCCTACCGGTGTATATAAACGACTCGCTCAGAGAAAGAGTTAATTCCCCAAGACGTATAAATACATCTTTCCGAAGTACGATCTTTTCTATGCAATGCTATCCATAAAATTACCCAAATTCTTTGGATTGCAATAAAAGGACCTTGACAGTGTTTGCGAAGGATTTACTTATTTAAGAGGATTTGCTTTTTTATTCCTTTTCTCTCCCCCTCAGAAAGCATCATATACGTGGAAAACGGTAGTATTGGTGAGTGAACTTTAATTCAGCAGTTAAGAGAATAATTATAAACCGAAAAAATTATCAAGAAAAATCTTACTTTTTGTATATAATTTTATATATGACAAGCTCATGGGATCTTTCATAATTATAAATTGTGTTCTTAACTTAGTACTGTTAAATTAATTATAAAATATATTATGCTGTACTGATACATTTATAAGTGTATTTTATTGATGTAAATGTGTATTTTATCTTTTATTATGTCAGAATTTTATTTGTTTGTTTATTTTTAGTAAATAAATAATTTTTTAATAGTCTTTTGTTTTCGACTTTTCAATATGCTCGCCCCCCTTGGGTGGTGCACGTCTCACAGTTTGAGAAACGCTTCGTTACATCGACGGATTTTTTTTGGGTTATTCTGATTCATAGTTTTCATATGTATATAAAATAATCTCTCAGTAAAAATTTCAAAGTAGAATTGTATACAATAAATATGGTATTGCTACATTTAAAAGTAATTTAATGTTATCTTTTTTTTTATAGAAACCATGCTCGGGGCCTCATTTGGAGCTCTAGACAACAACAGGTCGCAATACATGAATGCCTTGAACAGGTATGTGGTAAGCAAATGACTAAAAGTTAGTTTCGTATTAATCATTTATAAAATACTATTTAAGATTTTTTTTTATTATATAATTGATATAACTTTAAAAAAAATTGCGATTTGTTTTATAAAATCTGCACCATGCTAGTAATAATACAGTTATATTATATTTTTTGATACTCATATATATTAAGTTTAACATTTCCTGTTTCTTTTTAAATATCCTATTACTTTTAATAAGAAACGAAGTCAAGTATCTATCTAACTTAAATTTTCTAACAGAGAGGAAAAAATCTTTTTGTACTGTTGCAATGATAAACTTTTATGATTTAATATTATGACATTTTTGTATTGTATTTATTTATAATATAATAAATAATAAATAAATTTGGTTTTATGATACTTACGTTATACTAACATTTTTATTTAAGATGGTATTTAGTACACTCCATATAAAAAAACGATCCCAAAGAACGAATTGTCAAAATAGTAGGACGAGTGTCAAAATAGAGACAAAAATTAGTGGGTAGAAAGATTATGTACAGAATAGAAAATGATTAAAATTTCAGAAAAATTGAGTGATTTTTTTCAGAGTTAACATAGTCATAAAGTAATGAGCTCAATACGGTGTTGACCCACCTACAACTTGGATGCAAGTTGCCACACGAAGTGGCAGAAAGTGATAAAGCATCCTTATGGTCTCCTGCGGTAGTTCTTGCCAAATTTGCTCCAATATACGGGATAGGTCATCAACATTTCCTGGTAAATGCAATCACCTTCCCATATCCCAGACAAGCTGGATTGGTGAGAAATCTGGTTATCTGGATGGCCAAGAAAGTGTTTGACAAGCTGTAAGACAGTTCATATCAACGCGTGCCGTATGTGGTCTGGAATTATCTTGCAGAAGATTATCTTTGCTTTATTTTAGGCCAAAGTACTGGAAAGGGAACGGTATCAAAACAGTTCTCAGAATACCGTTGATGTACCACTTTGCTGTAAGTATGCCTCTAATTGCGACCAAAGGGGTCCGGTAGTCAAGAAAAAAATCGCACCCCAGACCATAACTCTTGGTTGAGGGCCTGTGTGGCGTGGAATCGTGAAAGCAGGATCGGCACACTGACTGCCCTGGGCATCTACAGACACGTCTTCGGTAATCGCCAGGACAATGTTGGAAGCGGGATTCGTCACTAAACACGATACATCCCCAGTTAGTAGGATTCCAACCTGATCGAGACAAGTACCACTTTAATCTGGCTCGACAGTGTGCAGGCGTGAATAGTGAATGGCGTAGTTGTCGGTACTGGCCTGAATATTGCTCTATTAGCCGTCTGTGAATGGTTATGGTGGACACTCGAGTGCGGGTTGCACGTCTGATGGTTAATAACGATGAATCAGGTGGTGTGGCAGGTGATCTGACTACAAATCTGTAATTCCGGTCTGTTGTGACCCAAGGTCAACCGCTACTATCCATGACGCTGAAATCTGCCATTGTTCACCCATTCTTGCCAGCGTCTTCTAATGGCCGCATCGTTTCAACCCCCCACGACGAGCGATAGGACATTTTTTCAGTAGTTGAAAGGTAACCTAAATTACAATCCAACAGAAATTTTTACCATCAGATTGAGAATAGACTTTTATAGACACTTTCTGAGTGCGCGGTTCTGATGCGCTGTAATTAAATGCTCAATTTAACATCAGTGGTAGAGGGGGGACCGAATTCCCTTTTAATCATTTTCCCTGGTGATTACACAGAAAGAATTTTGTGGTTGTAGGTTAATTAGGGTTGTAGGTTAATTTGTGGTGTAGGTTAATTAGGGGTGATTTTCCATTTATATATACCTAAAACATCTGCTAGTGTCATTTCGACATCAAGGCAGTTTGTAATGTTTGGTTATTCCTACTGTCTTGTAATCCCTCTTGTCTTCTATCGGACCCGGCTAGAAGTGTGGGAGCAACTAATAGATTAGACGACATGATTCCCTAAAATCGTTTATTTTTCACAAGAATTAACACAGACACAATAATAATCTAATTAAGATAATTTAGATCAATGATTAGAGCGCGAAGGTGAGACCAGTTAGACTGGGGATATTATTTACGGACATTCAACTAAATTCTACGATCACCTATACAAGCTCGTTATTGATTCAGACGCGCCATGGCATTTTAGTTTCTAACTTTTATTTAAATAATATGCACAATACCTGAGCCCTTGTCAGTCAGGAGTTCTACAGATGAGGCCTTAAACACTAATAGCTGTCTTGTTCAGCTCACCTCCAAGTGATTCTCACTTAAGATATCTTCAATTTTCACTTTAATAATCTTATATTCGCACTTCAATAACTCATGATCCTCCCTTCACTAACTCTCAAAACTCGCGAATACAGAATTTATATAATAAACTCAATTTACATAATCACGTTTTCTTACCTTCGGTGAAAGTTGGTTGAATTAAATTTTTCCCTAAAAGAGTCCCCAAGGAATTAGTGAGAGCCGCGTATAGATCTGTCACAAGTTTATCTTAATGAAAAAACTGTCGTTCAATAAAATATATTCTACTAAGTAGGTAGTATTAGTAAAACAAACTCCCTAAAGTTCTATCACACCTTTTTTAACCTTGAATTCAGTGTTATTGAGTTCACTGTAGTAATGTATCAATTATACAAAAATTGTTGTGTCTAAGTGTTTCGTTACACAGTATTTACTAATCTGCTCATAAAAAAATTCATTCGATTTTCGAACTTAGTGCAGAGCATACACGATGAAACGATGGCTCTTTAAAAAAGTCTAACCCTTGATGAAATTGCTAATTTGTGCGAAAGCATTCTGATAATGAATTAGCTCCAATTTCGATTTCGATGAAGACATAAGATTGAGAGAATGAAAATGACTGCGAAGAATCCAAAGAAAGAGCAGATGCAATTGATAATATTCTAGTAAATCCTAATATATATGACAATTGAGATGACACAGAATAGAAAGCACATAATAGTAATGTTACTGGGAGATTTGAGACTCGAAATGCTTTGCCACAAATCAGTGGTCCAACAAACTTAGCTAAACAAAATATCAACGTCAGTTTTTTATGATATAAAGTTTTGACGGATCTATACGCGCTTTCCCTAATATCTTCTTATCTCTTTAAGTAAAATATTTAATTCAACCAACTTTCATCGAGTAAACGAACGTGATTTATGTAAATGAGGTATATTATATAAATTCGGTTTTCGCGAGTTGGCAGTAAGAAAGTAAGAAAGAAAGGAAGGAAGGGAGGAAATGATTTGTTGACACGTTGTTGTTGAAACGCTGAAGTTGATACGTTAGATGTGTGCAAATAGGAATTTAACAGAAGGTTGAGAATTAGTTGTTAGTGGAAGATTGAAAAGCAGTGGAATTAATTAAAGATTACAGAGCGTGGAGCCATCGTCATTTGATCAAGCCGAAGATAGTGACTGAAAATTCCAGAGTAGGATCCAATACATTAAAGCTTCAGGTACTGTGCACTTGATTACGTAGAAGCTAGTTATTAGTGTGCGACGTAGTTGTAATTGAGCGTATTTAAGCTGTCTTAGATTAAGTTGAGGGTCTGTAGTAGTATCCCCGTGTTATAAAATCTCACCTCCGCACTCTACTATAATTCATATACCTTAATTAGAATTGTATTGTGTTCGTTTGATAATTGTTAATAAGAAATAATAAATCAAATTAGATTGGAAATAATGTCTGTGTATTATTCAGTTCCTCCTACACATCTAGCAGGGTTTACAGGTAGACAAGTGGGTTCGGAAGTAAGAGATAAACGAACGTTCGCACAAAGTATCAAAATATATGATAATTACATGAGGTAATATTAAAAAATCTTAAAACTAAACCCTACTGAACTTCAGTCCTGCAACAATTACTTCATATATTTTATATCGCAGTGTCAAAAGGACACCGGTGGACGTTTAAGGGTAATCGAATTCCCGGACGTTCTAGTGTTAATTTTTTCGTTGGATAAATAAAATGGAAAAAAAAAAATAATCAAACGAAACAATTTTAAATCCTCAGTACAAGACTACAAGATGCATTTTAATTTTTTGGCATTTAATATTCAGTTGACAACGGACTAAATTCACAGACAAGTGATGCCAGATTGGCATCACGAAATGCACTGGAAACCATTTATTTCTACGTCTAAGGTGCCGTAAATTAATAGTGGAAATGCTTGAAAGACGTGACGCTTAATATCCCACAACATTGCATTCAACTCATGCAATTGAATCTCCTATTTCAAATCAAGTAACACTTGAAATTGATTACCATTCTGATTCAATAACTGAATCCATTTGTACACAAAAACTAATAAGTGTGGAAGAAGAAAAATGTCTTGTTTTTTTAATTAAAGGGAGACGTGGTGACTACCTGGAAAGAACACATACTCCTATTTAATAATGATAAAGCCTACTAGAGTAGATTCTAAATGATCGTTTTCTGTGGCAATACAATTTGTGGCAAAAATAAGAAGCTGTTTGAAAGAAGAAACGCTAAACGAGGTGTGTTTTTAAAAGCTTCTTTACAGAAACACCAGAAATGAAGAAATGTTGTTTTTTTTTCATTTCATTTTATACTATTTTTTATTTTTATTTGATGATGAATTAAGTTTTGTTTTGACTTGTTTCAATACACAATCATATTAAATCAATTTTTAATCATGTTTTCAATTTTATTATGCAATTTTAACTATGCTAAATAGTCCAATCCTTATCACGGGATTACGCGTTTTGGATAATGTAATCCCTAAAATACCGAGATGGAAAATACAACTCGGGATTTCAAACCCTACCTCGTTCGATTTCATACCACAAATTCTAAATTGGATTGAACTATGGTGATTGTGCAGAACAACTAAGCAAAGTAAAGTTTTTATCATGCTCTTTGAACCATTTGAAATTATTCCAGCTGTATAGCAAGGAGTATCGCCGCAGAGAGTATGCATCTCTAGTGCATTGCCATATTAATATAAAAGGATTTACTTGATCTGCAATAACACTTAAACACCCTTGAGCATTAAGATATGTGACTACCCAAAATTCGTCGTTTTGGGGGAAATTTTCGAAATGGATTTTATGTTTTTATTTTATAGCTCATACATTTAAGATTCAAAAAACACTCTAGTTTTATTTTTACGATACTTAGAAGCAAAGTTATAGCATAATTAGTAAACCGGAAAAGGAGTTTACAAAAGGAAGTACATCCCTACTTAAAATATTTGTAAGATATTGAATTGAAATTTTCAGAATATGTTTTATTTAGTTATATCTGTGTTATGAATCAAAATCTAATCTATGTGTATATATTTATGTACTTTATTGCTTTTTTATGAAAAAGGATCATTAATTTTTTACAAAATCGTGTTTTTGCATAACATTTGGCATAATTAAGAAACTTTCAAAAGTATTACAAATCTTTTAATTCCTAACACATATAAAGATGTTATTAACGTACTGTATAAATATTATTTGAATACATTCATTAGAATTTTCTGTAAATGCAATATTTCATCAAAATTTCACTAAAAAGGACAATTGATATAGTCTATAAAACTCTCCATAAAACAGTAAAAGTTTTTAAAAAATTCCAAATTAGTTAAACATGAAGATAAAGATGTCTTTACCCATAAATATCGTGAGTTTAAAAAATATACAATTAGTAGAACATTTTTTATACCATATTAAAATCTTTAAATGCATTTTCTGAGAAACTATGTTTTTCAATTTTTTGCTTCATGGTAAAGTTCACTACAGGATTTCTCTTTAAGATATTGAATTGAAATTTTCAGAAAATGGTTTATTTAGTTTTATCTCCACAGTCTAGACTATAATCTAATCTCTGTGTATATATTTATGTATTTTATTGGAATTTTAAGAGAAAATAACATTAATTTTTTTTTGTAAAAAATTGAGTTCTTGCATAAAAAAATGCCATATTTCAAAAACTTTTCAAAAGTATCACACATTTTATAGCTCTAAGCACAGATAATGATCGTATTTTTGTATTGCATAAATATTGTTTGAATATATTAATTAGAATTTTCGCCTTACCGTAACTGCAATTTTTCACTAAAATTTCACTCAAAATTCCCAATATATCCAAAATTATTTTTAATTTTGTGGAAATTGAACTCGAATTCCTAGTTTTATGCTCCATTTCAAATAAAAAAAAGTTTATTTAGTTGAAAATATATATATTTCAAAAAAAGTGCTTCGAAGGTAGACACATACCTTAAGACGTTCTTCTAAACGAATACCCATACAATGACAAGAAAACATCCTCCAAATACCATAACATTGCCTCCACCAGCTTGAAAAGCTGTGGCAATGCAGGTAGACTATCCATCCATCTGTTTTCTTCATATTCACACCCTGTCATTCCTACGTAATTCATCGGACCCCATGACTCTTTTTTTAATTAACTATAATCCAATCCTAGTGCTTATTTGCACAAACTGGGGATTGTTCTGGGGAACCTATTCTTGTTCAAGATCAACAGTGGAGACTTTCAGACAGGTTGTTGATTTCTATAACCTATACGGTATAATGTGCAGCGAACAATTCATTCAGAGACGTTCGCAGATTTCCCGCAATTTAAAAAACGTATGGTGTAATTTAAAAAGCGATTGATCAAATCACATGGCTCTTTTCAAGTCATCTGAAGTCCAATCCTTTTGCTTCTTTTGCCAACTTGAGACGTCTGCTCTTTCTCAAGACCGATTGTAGATGCTTTCGAACTGATTGTTGGCTACCATAGCCTATGACTCAGTTCTTTAGCAGTTGCTCCCTGCTTAAGATTCCTCGTAATTTGAAGCAGGGTTTCTCTTCTGTTCGACTAGATAGCTTTCGCAATTATATTTTCTGGCAAATTTTCAGTAAACTTTGATGACCATAAACCTGAGGCTCAGATTTGGCTTCCTGCCTGAAAATGAATTCTCTGTGAACATTAAGAACTACTGCTTTTGAGCACTCCACTAGTGTCACCATTCTGCTGATACTGGTTCTGAAGCTTCGAGCGTTTAAAAACATCCTGTGTTCAAACTCGGTAAAAATACGTTTTTCCTCCTATTTCCTTACATGGTATATGATGCTTGACTATTCCTGCATTCCCTATTAACGGCTATTCCTGCCATCTAATGGCAATTATGTGAAGTTATAGCTGATCTCTGTTAAGTGTCAAGTGGTGATAATAATTTGTCTAATCAGTGTATATGCTAAATGATTATAAAGTACTAGTAGTCTCTAGAGCTGTTGCCGAAGCAAATTGTGACCTCTTATCAGGTTTACATCTCTAACCTAAAATAAAATGTTGGAGGTTTGTGAAAGGAGTTACAAGACATTTTTGATGTGGTTAAAATTTATTAAAGATGAATTAAAAAGTAAACGTGTGTATAAACAGAATGCATCAAAATTGCATCCACAATTATTTGAAAATAATGAGTATATATATATATATATATGTATATATATATACTCATTATATATACATATATATATATATATATATATATATATATATATATATATATATATATATATATAGTTCATATAATATTCTTTTCTTTCAAAGACTTTTAGATATATGTATGGCAAGAGTTTTAAAATTTTGGGAATGGTCGGATTTCCTGTTTGGTATGACTTCAGGCAGAGAGGCAAAGCGTCATATAAAATTAATTGATGATTCCATTAAATCGGTAAGTGTTTTATTTAATTCTTATACTAGTATTATATGAAACACATTACTTAAAGCCCTAAGCGAGCTATTTGACAAGTTTATTTTTATTTTAAATTGTTAATTGCGATTTTTAAAAACTTTCAGTTCTCCCCTTTGACTAAATAAAAAATTTTAAACCAGATACGATACAAAGAAATTCATAGTTTTGGATAATAGTAAAATATACTTACGTGTATGTTGTGTATTATACTCATGGAAAAAAAATTAGCGCACCAAGAAATAATTGCGGGATTGTGACGAAACTTCGCATGAAGGTACATGTCAAGGAGAAATGCAAATGATTAGAAATGCAGCGTGATTGCGCATTATGAATAGACGGTAGAGGGCGTTTAACGTCGGTCTCTGTGGAGTAAAAAACAGGTGACCAAAGCTCATTTGAGTGAGCTGAATCGTTTACAAAGGAAGCGCTGAGGTACACATGCCATTAAGCCGTTTTTGAAGAAAATATGAGCAGCTGTCACAGTTTGACAGGGGGAGAATCATCGGCATGATGGAAGCTTGGTGGTCATCTAGGCGAGTAGCTCGGCAATTAGACCGTTCTGATTGTTTTGTGAAGAGGTGTTGGGACCAGTGGATCCGAGAGATGTTATTTACACGAAGACCAGGCTCAGGACGCCCTCGACAGACCAGTCTCGAGAAGATCGCCATATCGTAAGAAATGCACACGTACAGCCAACTGCTTCATTGGCCGCCATCCAGGCAAAGGTAGCCCCTTCACTTGGGACCCCTGTGTCTTCTCGAACCATACGAAGGCGCCTGGCTGAAGGACATTTTGGATTGTGGCGCCCATTACATGTGCTGCCCTTGACGCCCACCCATCGTCGCTTCCGTTTGGACTGCAGCGGAATGGAACCAGGTCATCTTTAGCGACGAATCCAGATTCAATCTCAGCAGTGATGACACTCGTGTTCGTGTGTGGAGACCCCATGGTGAACGCCTTAATCCTGCCTTTGCTTTACAGCGACACACCGCTCCCACAGCTGGTGTGATGGTATGGGGTGACATTGCCTACAATACACCGTCACCCCTAGTATTGATCCGTGGCACCATGAAAATCCACGGGTATGTCCATGACATCCTGCAATCACATGTGTTGCCACGTATGCGATGGCTCCCAGGAGCCATTTTTCAACAAGAAAATACTGGGCCTTACACGGCAAGGGTGTCACAAGACGGTCTCCGTACTGTTACTCCCCTCCCTTGGCCTTCCCAATCCCCAGATTTGTCTCCAATTGAGCATATCTGGGATCATTTGGGACGGACAGTTGGGAATCCCACGAGTTTGAACGAACTAGTGGCAAGGTTACAGCAAATATGGAACGAAATGTCTCAAGACATTGTCGTAGTCTCTCACTACCCCTATGATTATTAACTCCCTTTTGCACATTATCTAAATTCGAGTATGTTGGATTCATAATTAACAACTACGTAATTAATAAATCACTATTATTTATTAATCCTTCTTATGATAGAAATACACTAACATTAATCAAACTTTAAGAACAACAAATTACAGTGGAGTGGGAAAAGAATTCAATTATGAACGACGGAACACTAACTGAACCCTCGGCGGATAACGCATACAATCAAACTACGCATTTATAACTAATTTAGGAAAGTAACAGACCTGATATCTTTTTTTAGGCAGGATTCTTTACTACTTGAAGGATCTAAAGAGCATCTTCAACCCTTGATATCTTCAGTTACGTCCGAACCGAATTAATGAAGCTTTTTCAATAATCTTCCTTCAACTAACAAACTTCACTTAGTTAAACTAATCTCCTAGAATCACCTTCTTAATCAATCTCGTAGTAACTCCTCTATCAAAACACGTAGTCATCCTCTTCTCTTCATTTCATTTCTCCCTTTTATATCTCTTTCGAATTTGCTAAACCCGAAACTATCTTATTTGCATAAGTCACACTTTTAGCTCTCAGCGGGGATTGGTTAAAATAAATACAATCTTAAAAGAATTTGAGAGAAGGTTAGTGAAACGCGTAAACACCCGTCACAACATTATACAGAACTTGTATGACTCAATTCCCTATCGTATTGCATCGTGCATTCGCGCTAGAGAGGGTTCAACAGGGTATTAAATCTTCCGTTCTTTTGCCTTTTTGTCTGAAATAAATGTTCCTTTTTCTTTGATTTTTCTAATCATTTACTTCTCAAAGTTTTCATTACGTATGTAAAATTTCGTTTCATTTTAACGACTCCTTCTTACTAATGATGAACGTTACTAACAATTAATATAATCATACGTTCTTATTTCTGTTTGTTTGTTTTTTTACTTTCCCGAATTTTTTTAATTAAATAAATGTTTTATGATTGTGATCATTCTTATGAATTGATGAATGTTTAATATCCTTATGCTAGTTACCTTGTGCAAAAATTTCGAATTTCTTGTGAGTTTTATGAATTTTTTTCCCGATATTGTAGATAAAGTTAGTATATGTCTCTCATGTTCTAACATATAACTCAAGGAAATGATTTCATTTTCCCTTTTTTTTTTGCAAATATTTTGTAATATATCTGTAACAATCGAGAAATTAAATTTTTAGCCAAAATTACTAACTCTCCGAGGTCCAACATGTTTTTCGATACGCATTCCAAGCTCATACCATTTGAATTATTTTCTCCTTAGGGCCCTTTCATACTAGTCCAGTGCCACTCATAATATGAGCAGACAGCAGGAATCTAGTTTTGAATGGAAATCACCTGAGTACCACTTCACACAGGGTCACCTGACCTTTCTTGCTGCGAAACTCTTGAAAACAAAGTTCTCTTCCCTACTAATTGACTAAAGTAAAAGAACATTCTGGAAGCTACGCTCAGGTGTATGTCTGATTTCCGCATTGGGCACCGTAGCTAAAACGCTCTCACTAGTGTCTAGTCACCCACAAAGACTCTCCCAAAACCCCAAATCCCATTTTGCTTTATACACTTAACCACCACCAGACGGCGCCCAATGCGCATGCTCGAATACACAAGAGTCATCTTGTGCCGCCCGTTATAAAACGAGCAGACCGTCGGGAGCTACTTTTGAAAAGCCCTGGTCCCTTCCCACGTGGGCAACTGACACTCTCTCAATCTCTCATAAAACCACACTCTTCTCCTCACTAGTAAAATAAACTAAAGGGATATTAAGGAAGCTACAATCTTCATACGCGGCTCCTTGTGAATTGAAAAGGTAGAAAGGTCCTTTCTCACACAGGAGCTAATTTTGAATATACATCATACTGGTCCATTCACACGGTGTCAACCAACACTATCTCAAACTCTCAAAAACCACACGATCCTCCACACTAGTTAAATCAACTAAAAGGACATTAAGGAAGCTACGTGCTTAACACTTGGCTGCATATTTACTGCAATTGTGGAGAAAGCTTCTTGTTACTTTTTCACCCTCAATCATCGTTCTGAGGAGTCCGGCACTCCTTTTTCAATCAACTCTATCTCCACGTGTGAAAGGAATTCTTTTTGCTCTTCTCACTACAGGAGTGATGACAGGAAACGAGTTGATTGGTAAAAGTTGCCTTGCGTGAAACTAAACCTAAATATAGTCAAAATATTGAAAAAAGGGAAAGAAAAAAAGGGATTAGCTTTTAAACAATGGAAAATTAAAATGAACATAAATAACAGGTATTCAACTGTTTCTTCTTATAGCATGATTAAACAAGGGAACTAAATATCAGTGCATGAAGAACGTTTAAGGCTTCCGAATACTTGAGACAACTTTTTTTAAAAAATGGAAATATGGGGATTTTTCTGTTATTTTTAGATTTTTTTAGTACATTTTAAGAAAAAAATATGCTAAAATTAAGAAGAGAAAAAGAAATTATTATTAGTTAAAGAGGTAAAAATTTACTAAAAATAACATAAACGCGGCCCATTCTGTACTAAAAGGTTACGAACAAATGTTCCATTTTTCAATTCTGATTTGTTGCTATGTTATTCATTTTTGAAATGACTTTCAGGATAAGAAATATTTTAAAATTTACAAAAACTAGAGCACTTTATCTTAGTTATCATACGAAATTGCTTAAAATAACAGTGATTATATTCACATAAGGGACTGTAAATTTTGTAATAAAACAGTGATTGATATTTCTGAAGGTTAAAACACTTCTAAAGTTTTGCAGAACATACAAAAAAAATTTACAGTTAATTATTTTCAAACGTTTTTTAGCAATCGCTTTCCCCGTTTGAGCTTTTTCAAAAAAAAAAAAAAAAAAAAAAACACATTTCCAGTAAAAGGCCTTTTAAAGTATGCCATCTTGCTTGAAGTAATGACATCTGCTTTTACAATAACATTTGTAGTTTTTGTTCTAATGAACGGGAAATAATTAACTTGGTATTTTTATGAAGATAATAAAATGGCCTATAGAATAAAATCATAAAAACAATTTGTGAAGTTTTGGCAAAATTCACAATTTTGGGGTAGTTGGATACCTTAGGTAATATCTGCTCCTGTAAACAGTTATATAAAAAGTTATGAAAGGTTTGCATAAATTAATGTTTTTCTTTATTTCAAATATTATTTTGTTTAAGCCCTTCAGAAGTTTGAATCATTTACTAGATATTGGAACTGTAGAAATAATTCCTAAAAAGAGAAAATTCGATTTTGGTCAAAGATAAGAATCAACTTAATTTTTCTTCAGAAGGCTAAATTTCTCTACTTTTTTCCCAATGGTAATAATATATCCGTTTTTCAAATAATAAATACCTTATGCAGTATGGAGTAAGACAACTGAACCATGTTTTCTATCATAACCAAATAAAAAACAAATAATTGAGTTTTGTTCCTACTTGAGGAAAATTTAAAAATCATCCTTCATAGACAAAATAAAATTGCATAAACAAAAAGAATCAGTTCTTTTTTTAAAAATTTTACACGATGATTTGTTGTTCCACTGCTCTTGTCCCATTACTGATATTGTAGATCATTTTGGCCTTCTTTAGACTTAATAAATTGTGATGATATTCGTATTACTTATGTGACGGATCTATACGGTCTTCCACTAACCTTCTCTATTTTTCTTTAAAATAATTTATTTATTTCAACCAATCTCCACCGGGAGCCAAGCGTAATTTATGCAAATGAGATATATTATAAAAGTTCGTATTTCGCGAGTTAAAGGAGTTAAGTAAAGTGAAGAGATAGAAGAGTGAAATCAAGTGAAGTACAGATCGGTAGGTCAGCACGCAGTTGTTGACATTCTTAGATAGCAGTTACTCGTGGAGCTATGCTAGGAGAAGTTAATTGAAGCTTGTAAAAATCCGTGTTACAGAGTGTGGTTCCTTCAGCCATTCTCCTAACTAGTCAGCAAAGCAGAAATCATCACGAAGTAGCAGCCGATGAAAAAGATAAGATCAGTGATTTAAATTAGATTTTGCGAATATTCGAACGTGGCGTAGCTGTGATTGTGCGTGTTTAAGCTTTCATAGATTCAGTTGTTATTCCGCTATTTCCGCTAGTAGTAATTCCCCTTTTCGTACTCCACTTTATTTTGTTTCTCTTAAAGTTGAATTCTGTGTTTATATCTATTAGTGTTAATAAGAATCAATAAATCTATTGATTTGCAATTATGTCTTATGATCCTTTAAGTCCGCCTACACATCCAGTCGTATTGGCAGATAGACGGGGAGATGGTAGTGTAAGGGGTGGCATTGAGTCACAACACTTATGATTCATTTTCTTCAAAATATTCAAAACATGCAATTTCTAAGACTAAGATTTCTTGTTTAATCTTGATATTTCATGATGGATGTTTTCAATTGGTGAAAATAGAAATGATTATAATGTTAAATTTGAGTTAATCAGCAATTTTATAATTAATTTCGCTCTCATGGGAAAAGTCTGTTTATCTGTATAAGTTTATTTATTTCTAATGTATTCACTCTTGTTTGAAAATAACTTAAATGTGATACATTATTTAAGGAATTTTCTATAAACCTAGATTAATGGGATAACTTAAATACCAATGCAAGAACAAATATTATATTTGTTCTATTTAATAAAGTATCCCATCGAAAAGTTGTAATTCCAAATGTACGAGGCATGCCCGTGAACTTAGTACTGTTTTGTTCTACTGCAACCATAGAGGTAGCATCACACTTGTTCAACGCTTGCACACACCTGTCTCTGGTTGATTTTCAGTCTAGTGACGTCATTACAGCCGGATTGTGTTGTTTATACACGTATTAGTCGAGTTTTCAAAATGTTGAAGGCGACTGACATTCCCTCAACTGTGAAGTGTGTTCTGTTATCTGTTTTTTTAAACAAGCCAATTGAACTTCATCATTGATTTGTAGAGATTTATGATGAAAATGTAAAGAATGATGGAATTATGAGAAAGTGGGTTCAACAATTTAAAGCTGGGCACACGCATGTTCATGACAAAGTACGGTAAGGGCTGCTTTCTGTTTTAATGGTGGTTTGGTGGAAAAAGTGAATGAGAAAATTCGTGAAAACAAACGATTCACGATGAGATTGCTTTGTAATGAATTTCCATAAATTTTAAAATATGTTCCTTGTGGCGCCATCTTTCTTTAAAGGTGGTATCGGCAAATTAGTTTTCCCGATATGAAAAATTCCTTAATAGTGCTGCTACTATGTGGAACAAGCAATATAAAAAAATTAAGTCAATTTCTACTTAAATCAACAAAGAAAAATTTTGTTTTAGTTTTTTTATTAAATAATTATAATTAATATAAATATGTATATACATATGACAGAATCACAATAATGTGACAAAATACATATAGAAAGCTCGATTTTCCTTTCTATATAAATGGTGTTGGACTATTTTTTCTTTGTTAGTAATTATTCATTAATTAAACTTAATTATTCTAATAAAATAGCTTCATAGAAAGATATCACATTCTCAGAAATTAAGCCATCCGATGTGGGAATTGAAACCGCGGCCTTCGGATTAGAAGTCCATTGCGCTACAGGGACACGACGAACGATTTTCCTGTTTATATATGCTGTTGGACTATTATTTTTTGCTCCTTTAATTCATTTTTAATTTAAAATTCATAAGTTAATATTTGAAAAACTGTACTAACATCACGTGTCATCCACTACAAGTTTTAAAAAATGAATTTAAACCTGAATGGATAAATAAAAGGTATTTTATTAACGATTGTAAAATTGAATAAGATAGTAGGAATCGATAGTAGGAATTGTGAAAAATAGTTTCCGACATGCTCTGTCCTGTGAAAAAATTTTGTTTGGAAATTAAAAATATCTTTTATGAGAGGTTTCCCAAAACCGATACTTAATTTCCAGACACATCTCATAATTTTTTATATAAAATTTCCTATATTTGAAATTTTAGAGTAGCTTTCTTACTAATGCAGTTTAACTAATGTAGTTTGTTTAATTTTGTTTAATTTATAGGCTATCAAAAAGAAAAAGAAGGAGTATTTGAGTGTAAACAAAGATTGCAAAAGAAAAAGGAAAACATTAATGAATTTGTTATTAGAACTCCATTTTGAGACGCAGGAACTCAGTGAGGAAGACCTTTGTGCAGAAGTGAACACACTTATTGCTGCGGTATAGTTAAAATTAAGAATATATTTCTTTTTATTTCTTTAATTATTTTTAAAATTCGGGGAATTTTTTAATGAAAACGCTTTGAACTCTTTTTTTTAAAAAAAATATATTCAATTAAGTTTTATTCAATAATGTAGAAGAAATTATTTTATTTTGCTCAGATTTTAACCAATTTATGAATTTATTTTGATAGGAGACCAATTTTAATTAACAATTATTGGCTACCCGTATTAGGTTTAATTTACTCAATGGCGAACAGCCTATAGAGGGTTAAGGCCTGCTATGACCATCTCAGTTTTCATGACCTTCGGCACTCAGGTTCATGAGCAGATGTTCCTGTTAGGTGATCAGTCTGATGCGAAACCACTTGCGTTTAGTTTCCTAGAAATGTTGGTACTCATTTATCGATCCACTGAAGGCACAAAATGCTGAGTCGATCTTACCCAGTCCGAGGTTTGAATCCTGGAGCTGTTGCGTGGCAGCTAATACTCGATCATTGGGCTTCACATTGAAATTAATGTACATTTAAAATTAATCATAAAAAAACTCTTTACCGTTAAAGCGAATTTGGAGTATTTTTGACACGAAAATTAAAATTTCATGTAAAATGTTATTTTTATAGTTCCTTCCAAACCCGTTCGTAGTAGATCCCAGCTCAACAAAAGAAACATGTCTACCACATAGGGCTAATACTACGAAAGCATCAATTTTTTTATGAAACGCACCATTACCATCTTTGGGAGTCTATTTTCACCTAACTCGGTTTTAATATATCTCCACTCTACGAAAAAACATGTCTGTCTGCCAAATGTGAAGTCTGTTGGTGTACTAGGCTTAAAAACGGCAATTTATGACATTCACATTCCGACGCCCCTCCCTTGAGAGGCGATTTTCCCAAACCCATTCTTAGCGAATCTCATCCCAACAAAAGAAACATACCTGTCAAATAAAAATTATATACGTTTAATAGTTCTAAGCATCTCGTGATGAGTGAGAGAGTCCTTTCACTCCTAGTATTTATTTATGTAAATTATAAATAAATTCTAGGAGTAATGTACATAGGTTTTTATTTATTTCTTTTAGTATGTATGTTCGTTCTTTTTTCTGTAGGACAATATTCGAAATGCAAATAATCCGAAAAATAATTATTTTAAATATTTCTACGCATATTTGAAATATGCATCGATTTGACCTATTTAGATGAGATGTTTTGTTTTTTTGCAAAAGTGAATCAGTTCTGTATGTCTGAAACAATTATAAAAACTACCTAATTTTTTCTATATATATACAAGATAATACTTAAAAAATATCTCAAAATTAAAATTCATGCTTATCAAGATGAAATAAGTTATAAAATGGATTCATTAGAGGCTCTATATGCAAGGTAAGTAAATTAATTGTGAAAAAAAATATTATACTGCTTTCTCTTAATTAGGGTTACGAAACAGTTTCGGATACCATGACGTGGATCCTATACCTTATAGGACTCCATCCAGACGTTCAAGAGAAGATTCACGAAGAATTAGACAGAATATTCGGATCTGACGTGGACAGACATGTCACAGAAAGTGATTTGAATGACCTCAAGTACCTCGATTGCGTTTTAAAGGTAAGAAGTGTTTCTGCCTATACTGCAGAAAATAATGAACTATTTTGAAATATTCATACATGTTTTAAAAAATTAAAATAAAAAATTTCGCTGATATCGAAATAATATATAGTAAAAACAATGATGATTCAAAAGAATGCATTGAATGGAATTAAAGTAACATTTTCGTACTTTATTACCTTACATGTTTACACTCTTTTAAAAACAATGGAGCTTATGTGAAGAAAGTTTGATTTATATATTGATATTAAACATGTGCAAAGTTCACACATGAATAATGAAATGGTTAAAAATTCAAAGCTGTAGTTCCAATCAATGACTAACAGTTGCACATTAAATATAAAAATTGGAATTTGGGGAAGCAACTGATGAATACGCAACAGGGCCGCATGATATGATCAACGTATGATTAGTCAGTTAATTGAAACGCATATTGACCAAAGGTGACCTATTTTTGTAAGAGATAACACTAGATAGCAACTGTCTTATTGTGTAACTGGGTTTACAAGCTTTAAATCTTTTGAGTAATTCTTGACGTAAACTTCTGATGTGAAATTCGGAAGAATGAGATGTCAGTTAGATATCATCCTTGTTCCTTGATCGAAGCTAAAATGACTTTTTATCAAATTTGAATTCAAAGTGTGACTTCAATAAACAACAATTCAGTTGATTTTGACTTCAGGTGGTCATTTTGAAGATGTGAGGTTGCAGTTACGTGGTTGCATGGATAAAATGTTTCTTTTGTTTTACTTTGTTGTGCATATTGTTACCAATTTGAGTGGGGGGAAGCAGTCAATGACTCCAATTAGTTGAATTATCACACATTTATTAATGGACAAAGACAAACAAATCCACATATAAGCATGAAATAATATTAAAACAGATTAATTACAATAATCGAACATCGCATGTACATTAAATATAGTATTAACAAAAGCCTTACAGAGCTAAAAAAAAATATTTTCCACCTGCAAGAACTAAGATACATAAAGCATATCTCTGTCTTTTATTGCAGATCGTTGATCATATCATGCGGCCCTGTTGTGTATCCATCAGGACATGTCCTCTTAAGGTCATGTTCTGCAAGCTAACGCCAGAACGGCTAATCTTTAAAGTGTGTCTGTGCTGCTGATACTCAAGCAGATTCAAATCTCGACTGACTCGACCGTTGTCTCAAAGGGCCCTTTTAATTTCTGGTAAATTTGAAGAAGAGTCGATTCCATAGACTTCTCGAAAGCTCATTGGCGACATAATTTTTCGCCAAGTGTGAGAAAGTCATCTATCTGGTAATCTTGTACACATATTTTAGGGTTGCCATAATCTTATTCACAATCTTAATGGGCTGTAAATTTTTCCGTAAAACTAATCTTTTCCCAAGTATAGCGATACTGTGGGGAAGCCAATACAACATACGTGGCAAGTTTCAATATTCCTTATTTTCTCGGTATCGATGATATTTTTACTTAAATGTGCGTGTTAAGAAATTAAATTTTTTTCATCTCTCTGCCAATTCGGCCGATTTAATTATGTGTCAGAAAATCAGCTCTCGAGGCGTAAACACCACAAGGCATTAACATTCACTTCAGGCAGAATAATAAATTAAGTAGATTCTAGTAGATTCCTGCCCACGTGGGCATTGGGGATAATGAATGTGCGAACTTCTTCGCTAAAGAGGCTCGGGACTTTGATCTGCTTTCCACTGTCACCTCGGAGGGTGAAAATGCAGTCGCCAAGCGCAAAATTTCTATTTAACCAGTGTTTCATAAAAACAACTATCCCTGAGCTCAAATTCCTTAGAAATTTTTCATCTACAGTAACAAGACTCCACAAGGGTCATTTCAAAGGTATGGAAAAATATCCCACATAATTCAAAATCTTACCCGATCTGCAGAAATAATCTGCAAATCAAATTAACAACCGACAGTATTTTTGACTGCAAGGCCATTCTTCCATCTCTTTTTATATTAGATGCATCAATACAGTACATTCTTTACAGTCTTCAAGCTGTAGATCTCGACTCGCTTGTTATTGGAACTTTTGGACCAATATAGAAATGCATTAAATCCATAGACAAGACAAGAAGATGAATTTGATCGATTTTATGAAAACTCTCTTTTTTGCTTACAACGCGCGTATGGCTGGCGAGAAATTCCAGATCTATCTTCACTTGATTTTAGTTACTTTTTTTACTTCAATAGCATCAATATGAATCTTTTTCACTCCCCTCAATTCTTGTCGCTATTCAAAGTTTATTTCTGCAATATTAGTGTTTCAACGATCCTTCAACCTCTAAAAACAAAGTAAAATCTAAATTTTAGAAAAGTATTTTATTTTAATATTGCCATGCTAAATGTGTGTGAGTATATAATACCTTGATTCTAAATTCAAAAATTCAGAAAATTTAATAGATTTTTTTTGTTTTGTTTATAACAGATTTTCTCGACGTAACCGTTGATTTTTTTTTTTTTTTTGGAATGGTGAGAGTGGTTTTTTTGCCCCCTTGCCTTCTTATATAACAATTTTCTTTCTCTATTTTTAGCTCATGAAGATAAAAAAAATTATATATTTAAGACAGTGTTTCTCAAATTTTTATTGTTGCTGACCCAATTTTCAAATATTTCATTACGCCCCTTTCCATGCAATAACAATGTTTTGAATGCAATAATAATGCACTTTGACATTATAGTTACAGTACGACCTTTATTGTAAACCTTACAAATTATTAAGATAAGTATTAAAGTTTGTATATCATTTTGCATAGACAGAGCCCATAGGAGTCACTTGTAATTATTATTCTTAACTTAGTATTAATACATCAATTATCAAACACAGTTGTGCAGAAATGATACATTTACAAATACATTATATCAGTGTAACTGTGTATTTTATTCACTTTTAGAATGTGTTTTATTCTTCTTCTCCTGTAAGTTTGTAATTTTTTAATTCTTTATTTTGGATTTATTGATAGACCGTGTCCCCTTCCCCACGTACGTTTATCACATTCCATTAGGGGGTCAAACCCCACAATTTGAGAATACTGATTTAAAAAAACTAACTAAACATTTCAGGTTAAAAATACCTAAAGATATTAATAAGTTTACGTTTGGATATTAAAAAAGTTTATGTTGACTTAAATGACATATGCCGCAAACATATTGATGAGAGTAAAAATCTCAACACTAAGAAAGAGTTATACTAGATAAACGAAATTAAGTAGACGTATTTATACATCTGAAAGCTCCGATGTGGATTTAAATTTCACTCTGGTGCATAAGTGTTGCACTATATATATATATATATATATATATATATAGTAGCACTACTAAGATCATCACAAGTTTACTTTATATACCCACTGTAAATTTCCAGAGTTTTATTTATCGTTGAGTTTTGTTGTAGCAAGTTGATATTATTAAAGAATATCTTTAAGAACATAAAGAAGCAATGCTCATCAGCTCACTTAGTTTGAACGATGTTGCATGATAGGGCTAAAAAAAGGTGGAATTTTTTTTTCTCGATATTGTTGAAAGATTTGGCAGGAATGCATTCACTGTGCATGATTGTTGGCAGCAGTGGTCAGTGGATGACACTGCATCAAGAAACCCGGGTTCCTTAAGGCTACGTAGCACTTCTGAGAGGGAAGACTGATGTACTCGTACAAAAATTATACCGCATCTAAATATGTCTGCAGCAGAAATTCGAGTTACAATTGACAGTGTAGTGACACAACGAACTATTACAAATCGGTTACTTCAAAGGCAGCTCTGATCCAGATGACATGTAGCGAGCATTTCACTGGCAACATTATTGGCGTCAACCTAGGAATCGCTGGAGAACAGAGTGGATATATGATGTTTTTTTATTAGAACCCCGGTTTTACCTTTGTTATGCCGGTTACATTTGTTTGTTTGTGTTGATTAAAAGAAGGTTAGGCGACCACCTACAGCCAACCTGTGGCTTAGACACCCTGGACCTGAAGTTGCAGTTATGATTTGGGGAACAATTTCCTATGACATATAGATCACTTTATGGTTATTTCACGCATCAAGACTTCAAGCCAACTCATCGGGCTGGTGATTTAGCTTGTTATTATTCCATATATTAGTATGCAGTATCCAAGAGGTATTTTCCAACAAGATAACGTGCCTCTCATACCACAGGATAACGTGCCCTGTTGTAGCCCTACATGCTATGCAGATTTTTTTACGTGTTGCTTTGTCCTGCTAGATCACCTGATCTTTTTCCAGTTGAGTGCGTATGGAACATTATTGAAAGACAATTCGAAAGTCCTCCATAACCAGCCTTAACTGTCAAGATAATAACCGACCAAGCTCAACAGGGGTGCAACTTTATTCCACAAACTGACTAACTATTGTACGACAAAACGCATGCACTTTTGCATGGCTGCATCCACAATTCTTGCTCTTTGACTGGTTATTAATGTACCATCCTTTCTTATTTGAAATGGCATGCTTTCATTAGCTCGTGAAACTTTGACGACGTAATAGATCGCATGAACTTCTAATTCTACACTACGAAGCTTTTCTTTTTCTCTTGTAGAGACTTTGGACTGAGAGTTCGTGGTACTATTATTTATCAAAATAACAAAAGGATTATGTCTCAAACATCAATCAAGATAACTAAAAAGCTAATTATATGAATACATATGTAATCAATATTTAATGCTTTTATTTATAAGACAAAACACCATCATGTACCGTAGTTATTTTTTTCTTTTTTTTACAGGAAACCCAAAGACTTTACTCAGTTGTGCCGATGATTGCAAGAGGAATTAAAGAAGACGCGAACATATGTAAGAAAATGCAAATTTTTTATGACATTCGGTATACCCAATCAGCAATCGTTATATCCAGAAGCATGTTGCTGGAAAAGTGTGCTTGGTTAGCTTTTTACTTCAGTAAGAGCCAGATAAGTCAAAGTTTCATTTAACGTCGTTAAAGCAACAATATATGCGACTAATTTTTACGAAAAAAATACTTGTAGGGGGCATAAGAAAAAGGAGACGAAAAGGTAAGTGTTAGTTGACATGAAGGTAAGGTACTAAATAGAAAAGATCTTTAGAACATCACATTTTGCCCAGGATCGTAATTCTCCCGTTTAAAAGTAGTCAGTAGGCTAAAAATGTTCAGATTATCGATTTTGAGATCTTGATATTTCTAAAATCTCCAATTAAGGACTTTTCCATTGATGTGAAATATTTGCTTTTTTCTGAATTAGAAGCATGTCAAAATGACTTTTGAAAAATAATTAGCTGCCACGCCCACTTTGACAGATTAAGTGTAAATATTGGCTTTTTAAATCTTAGAAGTTGCGAAGACTCCACATTTTTTCTATTTAATCATACACAAATAACTGTAAAATAACTGCAAGTTTAACTGTTAATTTGCTTACGTGCTTTTAGAGTGAAATTTGTAAATTTTATGAAAACAGTGTGTTTTTAATGATACGAAATTTAGAACCTGAACGAATAGTTTATTTAAAAGGGTCTTTCTTTCGCAATTTTATCATATAGAAAAATGCTAGTTTTAAACACTGCAAAACTTGTTTCTAAGAATTCTTTTCAAAACGGGGTAGAAAATTCGTAGAATCAAGTATTTCAATGGAAATTGAAGGGAAATCAAGAATAATTCAATGTTCATTACATTTTGGATAACTGATCCCTCCTTTTATTCTCAAGGTAAGATTTTGTCCAAAAATTACTGTTTTCTTAAATTTATATTTTTAAAATTATGTAAATTTACTGTTTGATTGTACTTTTATGTTTCTTATATATAATTGTGTGTACTGAAGTGACATTTTTGAAATATTTTTGAAACGTTTAGATAGAAAGCAGATATCATAAGAAGAAAAAAGACAATTTTCAAAAATTTTATAGTGATTTTGTGTAAAAGTATGTTTTGAAAAAAAAAAACTAAATTTATTTGAAATATCTCATTTTAGTATAAATATAAATGTTTATTTTTTCTACAGACAAGTTTTTAAGTCTTAGAATTCAAGAGAGTTCCTCTATAAAAGGAACCTCAGATGTGTAATGCTTCTTCTCGTTGTGAAACGCTTGTCACATACATAAAAATACATAAATTTCATGTTTAAAAACATAAAAACAGTTCTATTTTGTCCGCTAAAAATTCTTCAAAAGTTGATACAGATTTTGAAAAAATTGATGTAAATACTGCAAAATATCTCGTTTGACAAAAACTGAAAAATGCTATGTATGTATTTTTTGGGCAATTTGAGTAAAAAATAGGGGGGGGGGAAGTCTTTAAATAAATAAAGCAGAAGCTGATCTTTAATAAAATGGGACAAATACATGTTGCGATTCATAATTTTTGTGATGAATTGACATTTCACATTAAAAATGCATCTTTCTCAAAGTAATGTTTTTCAAATGCTTGTACCTTTTTATGAAAATCTACAGTATGGATGCGCATGCAAATTTACCGCATATTATTGATATGTAAGTATATCTACTGAAGTGAGTTTTTATAAATACTCTCAAAATATTTTGCTACACAGCAGTCATCGTAACAAAAAATTATAATTTTTAAAAAATTCATAGTGGTACTTTTACGTTGCATGCTTATGAAAAAAACTAAACAATACATTTGAAAAATCTCACTTCAGTATAAATATAAAAGTTAATATACAAACGCAATCTGAATTCATTATATTTAACAGCTTCTGAGAAAAAGGTACATAAAGCAGCTCAACTTAACTTTAGCTGTATAGGGGGTACCAGGACTACTCCAAACTAATAAAGATACGTTCTTTAAGGGGTGTAAAATTGTTGCATTTTTCAAAAAATATTGTCTTCCTATCTTTTTGACATGAGTAATGATGCAGAATATAATAATACTTAATTATACCTAATATCTCTAGAATTTCTTTATTGACTTCCTTCCGAATCCCGCTGAATGAATAATGTAATAATTTTGTATTACCCTCTTTTTGAAAAATGTTACTAATAATTTCTGTATGATTTGTTTGGATGCGTTTCTTTAAAGACTTTCAGTTGCCTAATGCTTGACAGCTCAAAGTTCCTTAAAATATGCACCACTTGTTGACGAACTTTGTAACTAAATTTACATTTTAGAATTTAATGACTAATTTTTTTCAGTGTGTTTTCACCAATAAACAATTCTCAAAACACATGCAAGAATGTTGACACGTCTGAAGAAACAGACACACACATAAATCATTTCTTCAAATTATTTATGTACCTTGCGGTTCCTTTCCAGAAATAGGTTCTCAAATGAAGCACTGCGTAGAAAGTTTATCTTCTTACTGATTAATAGGACTTGAAGAACACCCGTTTCATATAATTCAAAATTCTTGATGATGGCGTACTACTAGAGTTGAAAAGATCCCGGAATGGTCCTCTACATTCTCGCAAATGTACGTTGAAGGAGAAATATCTGTTTCGTGGGTAGGCTGCACTAATAAGGAAAACGCACCCAACTGGAAATCATTTCCTGTAGTGTTGACGTTAGCTGTAGATCATTTCTGCCAAAGCGAATTTTTTTATTCGTCAGATTTTACAATGTCGTCTTTGGATTAGCATGAAAACATCGAATTCTGTGTTTTGTTCAAGAAATCACCTTCTGGGACATTTAAGATGCTGAAAAAATGTCAATGGAAACGATTATAGCACCAGAGAATTTTAATCAGTTTCCATGGCTGCAAAAGAAACAGATGGGACATCGTTTTGGGGATTCAGATTTAAAATGCGAAGAAGCAACTGAAAGATCTCTCAAAAAATTAGTTCCTGAAGTATTTAGAACTGTTATACAAAAGTTGGAACAAGTATGTAAATGCAGAAGGGCAGTACTTTCAAGGTATAAATAAGATTAAATCATTGTTCTAATTTTTAATAGTTTGTAATTGACCTATTCCTGGAACTTTTTGACCCTACCGTGTACTTGCTTTCCCAACGATGTAGCACAATTTTGAATTGCACAAATGGCACCTTTTAAGATAATAAACCTAGCATGATCCTTAAAGCAGTGTTACAATCTGCAACTGCTAGTTCATAATATTGATTCTTTTTTTGGAGAAATATGGAAACTCTCCAAACGGACCTACACAACTCTCAGTTCATTGGCTTCATCTGGCTCTCAAAAAATACATAGTGGGGTGAACGCAGATTTCGATTCAACCACGAAAGTGGCGAACAAGTCACCTGATAAATTGAACTTCGGTGCATATTTGTATGTAAAGTAATCATTTCACGATATATGGTCAGGGACGTCTTATGGCATGGACTAACTGGGTCCGGGCCTCACCCTCGGTGGGGCCTCGTTTCGTTTTTGACTCTGTCTTAATAAGATCATGACCCGGATAATTTTAATGGTCAGATATTATTCCCATGCATATTCTCCAAAAAATAGAGAATTTCAAACTGCATGTCAACTGACGAAAGTAGTAAGACTGTAATTATTATGTTGTTGTTGATGTTGTTTCTTATGCCACCTGATCTCGACTGCGTCAGATCCAGGCCTACGAAATTCATCATGGCAAGGGGCTGCATGTACGCCTGTCGTTGGCCGTAGCCTTGAGCACCATACAGGTGACAGTACGATTTAGCTCGGTTCCACCCCAATTTTGAGGGACAGCACCCCGGGGGAGAGTCAGGGGCCTCCCACCTCTCTTCCCCATCCACCAACCTCACGAGAGGACTTGCGGCTCGACGGCTATTTAGAGTACCCCCATGCCGCAAAGGCACTATACATTCACAAACATCCATGTCTTCTCCAGGATTCGAACCCAGGCCCTACGGCACAACAGTCAGCATCGCTAACCACTATACCGGATGGGCGACCGTATTACGTAATGACCGTTGTCCATGTTTAGGCCTAGGACTAATACCATAAACAATCATTCAACTCATTTAGTTAAAATGCGGCCATCGGTTGAGCCGGTTTGTGCCTAGATTTTTGAGATTGTGAGTCGGGCACATACATTTGTTTCAAATTATTGTTTGAACGAGTATTTGACAATGCATCAGTGGCGTAACGTAAGCCCCCGCATTGCGAGGGGGCCCAAAACCTGACTGCCTCCACAAGTACCTACCCTGTGTAAAATTTAACTTTGGGGCCTAAAACCTGACTTTGTGTGTTTTGAAATGTTCTTCATTACGCCACTGCAATGCATGCTATATACTGTCTACTTTTAAAGATCTAAGATAGGGTCTACTTTTGCATGGGGGACCAGGGCCTCAAAAAATCTTAAGATTTCTCTGAACCCAGGGCCTCAAAGAGTCTTAAGACATCCCTGTATATAGTAAAATAATAATGCATTCAATATCTTCATTATTAAGAAAAAAACACGCAAATTTTTCAGTAGTTGTTCGTTAAACTTTATTGCGACCATGGTAGTCTGTTAGTTATGGTCACGAACTGATGGCTGGAGAGTCGTGGATTCGAGTTTCTGTTGCCTCTGAAGACACTCTTTATAAAAAGGCCAATCATTAAAATTTGTCGAAGTCCATTGCCTTCCAGTTGGTGTGGTAGTTAGGATAGGGAGGTGCCATCTCAGGTGTCGTCCTCGTCACTTGACTGAGGCTCAAATTTAAGAATTCTATCGCAAACTTCTCTCGTCTTGCTTTATAGCGTGACGTTAAATTTGATTCAACTTACTCGTTAAACTTTGTTTTCATAGGTGGTTACCAAATACCAAAGGGATCGACTTGCGCCGTCTTTCCCTACTTCCTGCACAGAGACAAAGAAGTATTCCCTGACCCTGAAAAATTTGACCCTGACAGATTTTTACCAGAAAATGCGATCAACATTCCCGAATTTGGATTCATTCCTTTTTCTGCTGGACCCAGAAATTGCATTGGTAATGTAGTAAAAAAAAAATAATATATCCCTAGTATCCATTTAAAAAAACAAAAAGAAATTGTTATAAATTTAAATTTAATGTTTCGTTAAAATGGTATTTAATTGTTGGCTGAACGGGAATTTCAGTAAAATATTTGCCAGTAACAGATTATTTGATTAATAAAAAAATGTCTGGAATTAAAAAACACAATAAATAATAATTAGCTATCCCAAGCGAATTGCTGTAAAAAAATATTCCTTATGGCATTGAATGAAGCAAGAAGATAACGAACAAGTAATATAAAAAAAATTAAGTCAATTCCTACTTAGAAAAACAAAGAAAAATTTTAGTTACTTCTTATAAAATAAGTTATCTTCTAACTGCTAAACTTTTCTAAATTATCTTTTCGGATTTGTGAAATGAAACATCATTCATTGCTTCATTTTACCAAAATGGCTGAGAGTTGATTCAAAGGTCTCTCTCTCTCACCGGATTAAATAATTTCTCACAAACCTTTCGATTCAAAACTGGAACTCTTCAATGAATAAATGATAGTTTAAGGTATGTGACTATACCTTCAGCGCACTTTTTTTCAAATATATAAATTTTAAACTAAATAAATACTTTTTTATTTGAAATGGGGTATAAAACTAGGAGTTCAAATACAATTTCTACAAAATTAAAAATAATTTTGAATATATTGGGAATTTTGAGAGAAATTTTAGTGAAAAATTGCAGTTACGGTAAACCTTGTATTGAAAATTCTAATTAATATACATAAAAATATTTATACAGTACATAAATAACATCTTTATATGTGCTTAGAGCTATAAGATTTGTAATAATTTTGAAAGTTTTGGAATTATGGCAATTTTTATGCAAGAACTCAATTTTTTACAAAAAGCTAATGATATTTTCTAACAAAAAGGGCAATACATAAATATATACACATATACATAAATATATACACAGAGATTAGATTGTAGTCTATAATACAGATAAAACGAAATAAAACATTTCTGAAAATTTCAATTGTGAATAGTTAGGGATTGCAATACCGGTATATCGAATAGCGGTATTTTGAGCCATTTGTATAATTTTGTAATACCAGTATTCACAAGCTTAATTTTTCCGTATTTACTCGAAATTTTTAAAATTGTCTCCACTATATATTCAGAATAGTATACGTTTTTGTTTTTATGTCTCCCTAAAGGGCGAAATTAATTAGACTGTGAATATAAAGTTGCATCCTACAATCAAGAGAAGTGATAAAATCAGTGAATAATACAAGCAGGTGGATCAAAAATATTCTATTACAGCTCAGAGCTATACTGCACACACGCAGGATTCGTAGCCTGATATTCGTATCTATGAAAAGAAAGTTGTAATTGTGAAGAAGCTTCGACATCTTTTTTAATTAGGGAGTTTGGTAATCGCATTGTATTTGCGTATCATACTTGTATTTACAAATGATCGTGATTTTATAAATGAAAATGAAAAAGAAGGCAAAAGAAACTAACCACAATTCTCTCAAATTTGATCAAGTTTATCGTAAATTCTCTTAAAAATTTTTACCCACAAACCTTATTCACATTCTGAAGAATTCGGTACAGTTATCGAAGATGATTATGACACTAATGTCGATAGTGAAAGGAATTGTCTCTTGAACAAAAGTTAGAGAGAGAGAGAATTAGCAATAACTAAAAAAACTTCAACAAACCAAAATACAAAATAGAAATCAGCTATATCCAAAACCATCTGACGAGAAATTGATTTATTTGAAGATGAGAGATTTAAAGGTAAATACTTGAGGGGGAAAAAGTATATCGCGTATTGTGCTAATAATATCACCAACTAAGCGTAGATGCCGAAAGAGCGTTTTCGACAGCTGGTAATTTTTGCACATAATTACATCTCAGGCTTAATGGAAGTACAATTAATACATTATGTTTTTTAAGATCATATTTCAAAAATTTGTAATAGCACTACAAACTGAATAGTGATATTTACTCTTTTTTTTGGGGATTCAAATACATCAGATGTTACTTTACTTGTGATTCTTTATGTACTATTACTGTACCTATCTATTATGTACTATAACCACAAAATATTTCTGTGTAATCACCGGGGAAAATTATTAGAAGCAAGAAAAAATTTTCAAATTCCCTGTAAAAATACGGAGAAGAGAACAAAGTAAACAGGTTCCAGTATTCAATTGACACCGTGCGCACGACGGACGTTCTAGTGTTAACGTGCTACTCATTGGTTGGTAATAATGTTTTCGCTTTTCAGACGATGCATATATATATATATTCTTCTTTATAAATAATGGCTTTTATGTTACTTTTTTCTATTTTTCGAATCTTTGTGTCTTCCTGTTTTGTTTCTTGCTTGCATAAAAAAGAACTTGGATAAAATATTGATTACATTTTATTGGGAATGTAATTTAAGCATATGAAGAAGTAATAGGATGTTCGATAAGTATTTCAATGTTTAGTGTTCACAAAAGGGATAGCAGCTATAATTTAAATCTTTCTACAAGTTTTATAGATTTTATTTTCTTGTTTCAGGTCAAAAATTTGCTGTCATGGAAATGAAAACCATCGTGGCTTGTATTCTTAGGAATTATAGCATTGAGTCCTTAGATTCAAGGGACAAAGTGTTGCCCGTAATGAAGATCACACTTCACCCATCCATACCCATTCGAATGAGAATTAGGCCTAGAAGAAATATAAAATGAAGAGAAACAAAATTATTTTCGAAGAAAAAATATTTTCCACTTTGGAGTTGTGTGCTGCACTTCAAATATGCTCCAATGCAGATTTAAAAAAAAATACATTAAAAAATTGAACAGGAGAAATCAAATTCTTTTATCCGTGTGATTACCTGAAATGAACAGAATGAAAACTTAAGAAACTGTTTTTATTTTTGATGTCACGTAAACAGAAAAAAGATTACAATCGCAAGTATATAATCTTTTGCGAAAAAAAAAGGAAACATTTGTAGTGAGAGAAAAATAAGTATAATGTTTTGTAGATCGAAGCCCATGAATTTTATGAAGATTGTCATCTTCAAAGAACAAAATAGTTCTTCAAGAACAATGGAATTGTTGAAGAAAGCAGTCCTTAAATTACAGAATAAAGAAAAATAAAACTCGTAAAATATTTTCTACAAGGTTCTCACTCCTTCTTCAGCATTAAGACATAAATATCAATGTCTAAAAATATAGGTACATACAAAAGCTATCCTCAAGCAACCAATTGGTTGTAGGCAGACACATTGAAGTAAACACTTCAATGTGACTTCAACACTTCATTTAGTATAAAGGACGGCGTTGCTTGCGAATATTATTTTTTGTTATAAATAAATGCAACAAAAAGTAACATTAATTAATTAAACATACAGATTTAAATTATTTACACTATTTTAAGATCAAATTAAATACTAATTAACCAAAATTCTTAACAATGTCACTTTAAGGTTATCACTTATATCTGAAAAATTATGGCAACATATGTACTTCAAAAACGAGAGAACAATGATATTCTGAATTGTGTGGCATGATAAGAAATATCAAGAGAAAGTATATTATTCAATACTATATAGTATAAACTCTTAATGTCTTTATTGCAACTGAGAAAACCACACATGATGCTATATATTTTCAGATAGAAGTTTTTATTCTTTACTTTTTCAAAACAGTTTTGCATTGTGGGATATAGAGTATTAACAATAAGATATCTCAAATGCCCTTTATTGGAGTTTACTCCTTAAGAATCGATTTTCATACAAAGCCCTCGGTATGGAAATATTATGAGGAGTGAAATTTGTGCAAGCGTTAACAAAAACGCGTTATGCTGTGTTCTGCGCATGCGCCAAGTTGATGTAGCAAGTAAGAAGGATTACATTTTCTTCTTATTATCATTCTTTTTTTACGAAAATCACACAAAATTAATTTCAGAATCAGAAAGTTCTGTTATTTCACCACGATACGGTATAATTATTTTTACAAAATAACGAAATTTTACATTTTTTACGAATTTTCTAAAATGAGTCAATATTGATGCGTTTATTTCAATCGTTCTGTACAAATTTCTTACCTTTGTAATGTATCTAAATTCTGTACTAAAAAGTTCGAACTTTATTCTTTTTGAATCGGTGATTTAAAATATGAAATGCCGAAAACTTTTTCTATTTGTGATTTTTCAAAAAAATACTCAAAATTATAACTAAACATTTAATAACTTCATTATTTATAAAAATAATAACACGAAACTTTTTTCCAAGTGTCAAGCGTTATTTTCCGTGTTTTGTTCAAAAATTGAAAAAAGTGCTGAAAAATCACGGATTTTAAAATAGTTTTTTGTGTTTTTCGTCTAATGCTCTTTTTACAAACAATCATTTATGCAATTTCTTTCTTGCATTTTTTCTTTAAAAATAACAGTTTTTTGTTATCTATGTGGGAAATTTGGAAAGTATATTTTAAAAGCTAGACCCTCAAAAAAAAAATTAAATCTTTAAAGAATTCCCACAAACTACATTTACTAGCGCTTCTCTTCTTAGCGTAATTCACGTCTAAAACTGGTTTTCGAGCCAAGCGAGATTTTATGCCTTAGCTCTTTTGACAAAGATGTTGGTTATAACAACTGAAAATCACCAAATGTGTCGGTATGTGTTTAATACCATTTTGGTCCATTGAATAGCAAAGTAACGAAGCATAATTATCAGAAATAAACTTTATTTCATCAACACAACCAATATACTCCTTTATATCATCAACACAACCAATATACTCTTTTATTTCATCAACACAACCAATATACTCCTTTATTTCATCAACACAACCAATATACTCCTTTATTTCCTCAACACAACCAATATACTCCGTTAGAATCTTCCCTTTGTAGCGGTATCTACATAAGTAAGAACCTCCGGACAAAGGTGATCAATTTTGTTTAGTTGTTATGTTACTGGGCTTTGGATCTGTATGTCGCAGGTTCTATACTCCGGATAAGCACCACTACATTCAGTAAGCATTACTTTTAAAGAAAAAGTTATCTAGATTTAAAACAATAATAATTATTCTTTATTTGAAAATTTAGTCTTAGATTTACTCTAGAAAGATCCTTTAATAGTTGTCCTATTTAGGATATTTAATATTTTATTGGGGGGGGGGCTACCGTTTTTTAAGCAAATGGTTGTCACAAAAAATTGGAAAATAATTATTAATAATCAATTTTATAATTTCAAATCCAAAAAGAAATCTTAAAATAATAAATATGTTGTTTTTTTATAATACACATTTTACATCAGATACATTTCTATTTTTTCATAAAAATTTCTTCCGTTTGTCAACCATTTTCTTAATTTATGAAGTATGGATAGAAACAATTGAAAGAACCAAATGTTGAAACATTTCTATCATTTTGATTGTCTTCCTATATGATGAATGTACACAAAGAAGATTTGAAATCTGTTTTATTATTTTAAATTTTAAGAGTATATGTGTGCTTTAGCATATACGGTAAACGATTCTAAGCTACTGAAGAAACAGTATCATGTACCACTCATACTTGGCGGTGATTTCAATATTGATTTCGATAAGCATGAAAGATTGAGATTAGTCCAATTTTTAAAATCATAGCTTAATTTGGATTTTGTTTCTGGTAGAGCACTGGGGAGGATTAGGTATAGTGCAACTATTGATGGGATGTTCTTACGATTCGTAAATCATGTATCTACCAACGTTCAAGTATCATGTTTTAGTTGTCACAAGCATCTTATCACAGTGATTAATAATTACGTGAGTATTAATGTAACTAATGCTCAAAGTGACATTAATAATGAAGTAAATCAAAATTCTAAAAGTACTCTTACACTATAAGTAACAAATTTATGTCACATAATTGATGTATATAATTTTATAATATACAGTCGACTCCAATAATTCGAAGTTGGAGGGACCAATGAAGAACTTCGAATTATCAAGATGGTAGAAAAAAGTTTCCAAAATAGACGAAGAGAAATTTTTTTCTTATGCATTGAAATTTGAAACTATGTAATAAAAAAAAATTGTACATATGAATAAAATTTTTTGAAGTATTTTTAAAAAGTATAAACAAAACAGTATAAATATTGTACAGAAGTTAAAAGTCCTGTATTAAGAATATATTCATACACAATCCTACGCATATCTTTTTCACAATAGCGGACCATCCTTTCTGAACACATGTGTAGCAAGGCCACGTGTTAAACGAAAGATGTGAATGGTTGACAATAAATGTGGTTGGTCTATTGTCCACTTAAATAAAGGAAAACAATAAGTAACTTTTCGCCTGAGGAACCGGAAAACACTAAGAAGGGGTTGCAAACAGATGGTCATCAAAGGGCCTACGTTACAGGGGAAACAGGCTGAGACAACAAAACTCAAAACCTGTAAGCTCCAACCTGTTTATTATAGGACTCTAGATAGTAAGTGTTCGAATTGTCGAGAGTTTTATATATATATATATATAAGATAACTTCTTCGAGAATTATAGCGTGTTGTAGCCTGGCCAGCCACAGATTTTACTTCAAATTATTGAGTGTACCAAAACGTATTGTTTTAGTTCGAAATATCAAGAGTTTTTCTAGGGACTGAGCATATACTTCGAATAATCGAGAGGTTCGTATTATCGAAGGCTTGAATTATCGAGAGTCGACTGTATATATATATATATTATATATATATATATATATATATAATACCAAATCAATGTAAAATACGTAAATAGAATAAAGAAAATGCATGCAAACTCTCAGTATTATATGATATCCACTTTTTTCATTCTGTTTGTCTACTATATAATTAAAGATAACTGCACTTAAGGAGTAAACTCCAGTCGTGCGTCGGAGCTGACACACACACGCCCTTTTTTTCTTATAAATCGAAGAGACAAATATGACATGACTAATATAGTAGCATGAAGAACAAAAACAACTCGATTCAAAAGAAGTCGATTACCATAATATTAATCGATATTATTAATAAAGAACTCAACTGAGAAATATTCAGGTATTAAATTTGTTAGTGTTGAGGGTAAATGTGTGAAGAGCTTTACAATTGATTTTACTCGCTAAATTTGCTATTTCAGCATATGCCCATTGCTTGGCAAAAATAGTCCTGTTGTATTTCTTTAAATTGTACATGTGTTTCAAGAGTATGCAATTTGTGGAACATTAATAAATGTTTTTGTTGCCAGATTCACAGTAAACAGGATATTGTTATTGTTACTTATGCCATCTGATCGATGGCTTGAGATCGAGACCCATGAAATTCCCCGTGGCAAGTTTTACATATATCATTAGGAGATACTTTAAGAGCCATACTGGTGAAAGTTTATTTTGGATACCCTAATTTTACAGGCAGCACCATGTGTCGTCAGGTGTCTCCCACCTCTCCTTCCTTCCCACCAACCACTTCAGAGGACTTGCGTTTTGTCGGACAATTTTGACGCATCCACACTGCACTAAACTATACACTCCCAAACACCCATGCCTTCTCCGCGATTTGAACCCAGGGGCCTACGGCACGTATCGCTAACCACTCTGTCATCTGGGTGGTAAATATGATATTAGATTAACGAAGATGCGAAGAATATTACTTTAATTATAAAAGCCAAAGAGAACCACAATAATTGATGTATTGAAGAATCCTAGTATAAAACTCGTACCAACATCTGCTTTGAAACTTAGCAGAATAAGCTTCTACGTATATTTTAATAAATATTTTTTTAATTTGCATTGACAAAAAGAACATACTGACTGCGGTGAACTTTGATTCGCACTGATGTTGAGAGTCCACGGATCTGAAGACATCACAAACTTCAAGATTTGTGTTTTGAGTTCGTGGCAAAAGTATGAGGGTGGAGTGATATCACACAATAATCGAACCTTAAGCAAACGTTAAAAGTTGTAAAACAATGGTCTGTCCGCAAGGTTTATCCTCTTTAACTTGTGTTTTCCCGGGTCCAACCAAACTGGCACTATATACCAGAGCAAGGGCGGTCAACCTTTTTGGAAGTTGTGCCACTATCTGCTAAAAAATAATTATGGGTGCCATATTAAACTTTTCCTACAAAAAAGGATATAGAAAAAATGAAAAAAAATTTCTTCTGTCTTATATGATATATTTATAAGTCTAAGCAGTGGAAATTTAAAAATAATATAATAAATAAAACAAAAGTATAAACGGAGGTTTTATTGTTAAGATCCTTTTTACAAGTTAAATCAGTTAGGTTACAAGTTCAATCAGGGGTACTATACATTTACAAACACCCATGCCTTCTCCGGGATTTCAACCCAGGACCTACAGCACAGCATCGCTAACCACTATACCGTCTGGCCGGTAAGCAGGATATTAGATTAACGAAGTTTGGAAGGATATACATAACACACATAATATAAAACATACACATAAATTATAAAAACCGAAAAGAACAGCAGTAATTGGTATAATTGATATTCTGAGGATAAAAATCGTACCAACATCTGCTTTGAAACGCAGTATAGTAAGCTTCTGCGTATATTTTATAAAATATTTTTAATCAATGAAATGACAAAAATAAATGTACAGACTGTGGCAAACCTTGATTCCCATTGATGTTGGGAATCGACGGTTCTGAAGACATCACAAACTGCAAAATGTGTTTATTGAGTTCACGGCAAAATATTTATAAGTATGAGGGAGGAGCGATATCATAATAATTAAACCCAGTGCTTCTCAAACTTTCAATATTTGCGACCCAATATTCAATCGTAATTTTCATCGCTCCCGATCCCCCTCCATACAATAACACTGCATTGAATTAAATAATGCTATACTTTGACGCTAAACCTTCAATACGACTTTAACCTTTTAAATGCCACCGGCGTATGTAAACGTCTCGCTCAACCAGTGCGTTAATTGCCCTGGTGGTTTATATAGGGGAGACCGGGGCAAGATGACGACGTTAACAGTTTTTTGTTGTTTATTAATTTATTTTTGAGGGTAGTAAAATCAATTTTACATGAACTGTTACAGAAGTCCTTTGTAGTATTAAAATATATTACCATTTAATTTTTCAAATAAAAGAAGTAAAGGGTAATTTTATTTTTTCATACCCTTAACAAATCGTCATCTTGGCCCAGTACTAGGGCAAGATGACTTTAGCCTTGGGGCAAGATGGCGACACTGAAAAACGTTGAACATATTTTATCTTTTGAATGTGTTACATGGTTTAACAAATTATAACTGTGTTTTTACAACTTACAAAGTATCAAACTATGCGTAATGCATTGTAACGTAATGTTGAAGTGTTTCGTTGTGTACCTAACAATAGTCACAAATAAAAATGCCATTTTTATAATTGGAACATTCCTCATGCCAACACTCTTGGAATCTACAGCACTGGATCCATTCTCCTGTTGGAGGATTCCTCTTCACAAGCAGGACATCTTATAATACCATCCTTTGAAGTTGGTACAACTGGAATGTTTGGCCTGTATTTTATAGACTTAGGCCTACAAGAACAGTTTGAGTTTTTTTACTCCCTTTTTAGCTTCACGAGCTTCTTTTCTCTGTTTTTTTTAAAAACTTCCTGTTCTTCCTTCTACTTTTCTTTTGTGTGTGTTCTAGCATTTCTTTGGTGGGTGTGCTTGTAAGAATGCTAGAGCTCAGTTTTTTGCTTTTTCTTTTTTTCTCACATTATGTTGTTTTAGGCAATGGTTTGAAAGAAAAAACACTAACAGGCTTCTTTAGTGCATCGGAATCAGCATTTGCCATACGTTCTGGTTTTTCTGGAGGGTTTATATGTTGATTTTCTACTACCGTGGTCTGAGGATTAGCACTTATATTCTCCAGTTTCTTCGCCAACAGCATCATGGTTAGTAGTTTTTACCGCAGCATAGTCATGTTCGCTAAACACAAGAGGATTATGAGGCTCGATCCCATATTCTTTAAACCCTTTCAACGGCTTTTTCAACTGTAGCTGATTTGAAGTAAATGATGCTTAAAACCTCGCCAATATTTTTGCCTGTGATAGTTTGTTCTGGATGAGTGACCATAAAGTTGTCACATGCTTGGCTATAGTACGTTTTTAACTGGTTGAAAAACGACACAACAAGGAGCTGGAGACGATGTGATGTGTGCTGCGGCAACCCAACCATGATGATGTTTTTCGCTCTGCAATATAATATAGCCTGCAAAGTTATATGAGTTTTGTGATTGTCAAAAATAAACAGAGTAGGAGATTCTTTGCTTGGTTTCACATGAAGGTAAAAGTGCTTCAAAAAAAAAAAGAAAAAGGTACCCTCATTGTTCCAGCCGTTATCACTATAGTTGCCTACAGTTCCTGGTGGGGTTCTTTCTACAAATTCAGGAAGTATTCGTTTTCTCGAAAAAAATCAGAAAAGTGGCAGGTAAAAGCCAGTAGCTCTAAAGTAACAAACTATTGTTACATTCCTTCCTCTTTGGGGGTGGGCTTAGCGAAAGGCAAAAATGTCTTCCTCTGGTCACCCCCTTTCGAACGAAACCTTTCCTGATCCGATGCACCCCTTAACCCCAGAAGAGATGGAAGCGCAAGGTCACGCGGACATATACACAGACAAACAGATGTTCACAGGATTTAATAGAATGGATAACAATAGTTAGTTTTATGAATTCCAAAACACGGGGCAAGATGACGATCTCGTCATCTTGCCCCGTGTTTCGGATCGTCATCTTGCCCCAGACTATCTGTTTAAAAATATTCATTCTCTCATTACCATAAAGGAAGGCAATTAATTGACATTTATTAATGGTAATAGGTAGTATTTAAACCAGGTTACTCATAAATATTAAAGAGAAACGTTATATCTTACCTGTATCTGTAGCAGAGCTTATTTACGCATGCATAAAAGTTATATCGTGGCAGCAAAAAACCATCAAGGCTTTACAACTAACACAAAAATGGCGATTTCAACGTGTCTATACTATTGTTTAACGAACGGCCAAAAGGAGAGCCAGTAGTGTTCATTTGATGCTGCTAACTAGTGGAATACGGAAAAATTAAGACATTCGTCATCTTGCCCCGGTCTCCCCTACGTCTTTCCGAAGTACGAACTTTTCTGAGAACTATAAAAATGAACCATAAAATCATTCCGAAGGCTTTGGAATTTTAAAAAAAATCAGTATTGTTAAATTAATTATAAAATACATTGTATAGTACTGATGCATTTATAAGTGTATTATATCAATGTAAAATTTAATTTTATTTTTAATGTGTCAGAATGTATTTTGTTTGTTTACTTTCAGTAAATTATTAATTTTTTTAAATAATCTTTTGTTTTTGACTTTTCAATATGATCGCACTCCTCTCGGGAGGTTATCACGTCCCCCCCCCATAGTTTGAGAAACACTGACCTAACCTTAAGCAAATGTCAAAAGTTTGTCAAACCGGACATCGTAAGGTTTGAAAGGAATGTCCGATGTAATCTCACTCCGAAATGGGGAAAAGTTACTAGTGAAAGGTGTGTAAACATATTAAATTTCATGATTAACATATACTCCCACCTCATTAAAACATAAAAGTTTCAACATAAAATAAAAGTTTCATTAAGCACACAGAGTACAAAATAAGGAAAAAAGATACGTTAAATGAAATACCAAATTCACATATATTTGTGTATTTCCTCCCTTCCTTTATTTTAGTTTTGGCTCTTTATGTTTTTTCCCCCTTTTTGTGTTTTTTCCCCTTATTATTTTTTTTTCTTAATTATGTTTTTTTTTTGTCATTATTATTGTTTTGTAATGTTGTTACCACTTACGTCTGTAAGCCTCATGTTACGCAATGTGGAGCATGAGGAGTTTTGCTAATAAATTTATTTAAAAAAAATTCACATTCAATAATACTTCAGAATATATATATCAAATTTTTTGTACCAAAAGAAAAAATATTTTTTTCAAAATCTATCCAAATGCCGCCCTTAAAATTTGCCGCCCTGGACAGAGGTCCGGTTTGTCCAGCCCTAGAGCCGCCCCTGTTCTTGAGTAGCAAACACTCATAGGACAGTTCGTTGTTTTCATCCAGATATTTTAAAACTCACTCCCTCAAATACCAAAATCTAGTGAGTGTATTCTATTTGGAAACCAACGCACACAACTGAATGTCCCATAAATGATAATTTTCTATCGTGTGTTCAATTAAGTGTAGTTAAAATAAATTTGAGGGTTTTATTTATTTATCTTGTCCGAAACAACCGCATTTCAATAAAATTGTAAAAAATGCTTTTTTTATTGTTATGTATTAATTTTTAAAAAATTTTCAATAAATCTTCGCGTGCCACTGTTGCAACTTCCCCGTGTCATACTGTGACACGCGTGCCGTGCGTTGGCCACCCCTGAGCAAGAGCATCACCGCACCACAAATAAACGTTACTACCGAATAATGTGTAAAATATTCTCAATGAAATAGATGTATTGTATAATAATGGATGATTATAGATACTAGTAGTGGCATGTGGACATATACTACATTAAATCTTTCGAATATAATTTTTGCGCAGTCAGTTTACGATACAGGATTACGGAGGATTTTTACTTAGTCCAGTTGGAGGGATTGCATCTAATTTAGATAAGTACAAATCGGTTCTTATTCTTTAGCTTGTCTTGTCTGCATATCATTTCTTCTAATTAATTTAATAAAAGTAGTTTTTAAAATTTTGCCTTAATTATTTCGAGTTTAATGCAATGGCTTCTCCCCCCACGCTGTGTTCGTATCCCCTCAAGAATCAAACCAATGAGTATGATCCTCACCTCAACCAACATAAGGAGAAGATACCATGAAAAGTTCACTAATCGTTCAAGGAAAACTGAGCGAATATCTCCATGATCTTTGATATCTCCCGGTGACTTCGTCTGACAACTCTATTTATATATAGAAATTCTTTAAATGAGGATAACAGGAACTTGCCACATCCACTCACAACATTTCAAATTTCATCAAATATTCCGTGATTTGTCGTCTCTTCACTTTTTCACTTCATTTCTATTCAAATAGCAATGCCAATTTGCATACATCACAATTCTTTTTACAAATCGAGGCTCTCACAAATCAAGCAACGCCACAGTGAACCCTCCCTCCAGATTGATTGGAGGGAATTCAAATCGAATTAAATTTTTAAAAAACTACCCTTCTAAGTGTTTAACATTTTTTAGACTCACAAGTCATACTCCTATGACAGGTCTCACAGAGTGCAGTGCAGTTTGTTTGACAACTGCTAACTCCATCATTCCTACCATACTGTAGAAATATGATGCAGAAAGCAGTGCTCTATGTCCGATAGCGGAATTGCTAGCGGCAGATGGGTCATCCCCGACCCAGCCGCGCTGTCTGTTTGCTCGTTTCCAATGATACCTACGTGGATTGGTAACCATCAAAATGCTTTCTCGAAACCCTTGCCGTACAATTGGCTCGTGATGTCGAGTACATTATATACCATTGGATGACACTGATCGTTGTAATTTTCAAGCACTTCTAAAACACTCATGCAGTCAGTATAGATGCAGTACTTACGGGGTAGTCGATTGTAGTCAATTAAGTTAAGCTCACGGTAAATGACGACAGTTTCGGCAGTGAAAACGCTAAGTGACATTATCTTCAATCACGACTCCACAGCCAACGTAATCTGCACGTTTCGAACCATATACGTAGATGGGCGAATAAGTACTATATCGACTGAGATGGCGAAGACGTTTTGAAAAACGACAGGTGTTACGGTGAATTTACTATAAGTAGCAAATTGTGTATACGAAGGCTGTTCAAAAAGTATCGATACTGAATTTATTCTATTTATTTGAGAAAACCCCCAGCGGAGGGACTGTGCGCATCATGCACGCGCATATTTCACCTTGTCTCACAAAATTCGGCAGGTCTGTACAGCGCGCCGTTCAGTCACACTGACTTCTTTCACGTGGAGTATTTGCGTGCGTTCGTCGAAAAAAGAAAATGTGTGAAAACACGGATTAGCGAATCTGTATCAAGTTTTGCTTTAAGCTCCGTAAAATGGGCACCAAAACCTACGAGATGATGAAAACAACATTTGGAGATGAGGCAATGAGTCGTGCTCGGGTTTTCGAGTGGTTTCGGCGATTCAAGGAGGGTCGTCAATCAGTGAACAGTGATCCCCATTCTGGACGCCCATCCACCTCTCGCAATGAGGACAAGATTGCACAAGTGAAGGCAGTGGTGCTGATTTTTCCTCTTTCCCAAGATCAAGAACACCTTAAAAGGACACCGGTTTCAGGACATTGAAACCATAAAACAGAATTCGACACAGCAGCTTCAGGCCATCCCAAAGTCTGAGTTCCAGAAATGTTTCGAGGACTGGAAACATCGTTGGGCCAAGTGTGTTACTGCCAATGGAGCATATTTCGAAGGAGATTGACTCAAAACGTGTTTATGTATGTATGTTTTTGCATAATAAATTCAGTCTCGATACTTTTTGAACAGCCCTCGTATAATGGAAACAAGGCGTATTCCAAGGTTGGAACAGCAAAATGTTTCTTTGCTGGATGTCCAGGTTAGGTAGGTCGAGTTCGGATACAAGAAGCTTCATCCAATCCATAAATGGCCGGATGTTAGACGGCCGTGCCACAGAAAGCTGGTACTCATGTGCACTTTTTTCAGAGGAAGTGAACAACTTCTTACGGAGAAGCCATTTTGAAACGAGAATGTTGTAATACTTGGACGTGGCACCATCTTGTTTGTATTTCATTAAACAGAAACTTTTTTTGTGTGTATTTGACACACAAAAAAAAATACCGTCAGCAGTAATCGGCCTGTAATTTTCGTTCACATTTAGTATGCTAATGTGGATTAGATTTAATAAAAGGGGTTCCTTGATTTTAAAGATAAAGTAACTGAAATTTCATGAAATGAAAACCAGATTAAGGTTCCTTTTCAAACTTCGAGTCAAATGGGTAACTTTGGTAACTTAGATGGATAAAAAAAATATTCTTTTGAAAGTGTAGTCATACTCTTTAGACAACACCCTATGTAGTTTTTAACTCTTGTGATAACCACTATTGGCCCCTATCAAGTGAGTCATATACCAGCCCCAACTGCAGCCAATCAAAACCAGAAGAGATTCTTAAAGGGGGGACTCATTGCAGATAACTATTTATAAGTGTATTTATATATTCATACGGTATTGGTTTTTTAATGTTTACAAACTCCATTAATTTTTTTAAAGTTTTTACATAACTTAATGTTACACGCATGTAGATTGAAAACCATTGTTCTGAAGAAAAAGGAGCATTAAAATAAACACATCAAAAAATTATAAATTATACTTAAACATGCATTCAAAAAAACATATGACGGGTAGACTTAATTAGCTAATAAGAAATTGGATTTTATAGACGAAAAAAAGTACTTCATTTTCTTTTATTTTTCCAAAAGTAACTCCAGCCTTTTCTATGTTGCACAATACCAATCTGTTTCCAAAAAGTAAAGAATAAAAACTTCTGTTTGGAAATATATAGTATAATATACTTTACACAATTGCAATAAAAGCATTAAGAGCTTATGCTACTTTCTTGAATAATATATTTTCTTGTTATTTCCTATTATACCACACTTTAGAATACCATTATTCTCTCTTTTTTTTAAATACATATGATCCGTAATTTCTCAGATATGATACGGCGGTAAAGTTACGGCGATTGTTACTAATTTTGGTTAATTAGTATTTAATGTTATCTTAAAATACTGTAACTAATTTAAATCTGCACGTTTAATAAATTAATACTCCTTTTTGTTGCATTTATCTATAATAAAAACTAATATTCGCGTTTCCATGGGAACTTAGTGTTATATTTGAGATGCAGACAAGTTGGCATAATTTTTCGCGAGTTGACTATCAAAACTTTTTGGTGGTCTATGAAGTCATGACCCATGACGTAAGAGAATTGTTCGAGAAAGCAATGAAATATATAGCCACGCAGAATATAGCAGCGATCGCTTCCTGAAATTCAGTTAGTTCTCCAGCTGTTGAAAAGTTTATTTCAATGTGTGTGCCTACTACCAATTGGTAGTTGGATGATAGTTTTTGCATGTACCTGCACTTTCAGATATTGATAGTTATGTCTGAATGCTGCAGAAGGTGTCTGTGAGTGAGTGAATATTAACATCGCACTGTTCAGCAACACGAAGGCAGGAGGTGTGAGAACCTTCTAGAAGATATTTTACGGGTTTTACTGCAGTATATCTTGTAATTTAAAGATTGCTTTCGTCAATAAATTCCATCGTTCTTGAAGAATTGTTTTGTTCTTTGAAACTTACATTTCATAAAATTCACGGACCCTGATCTACGCAACATTATATTTAATTTTCTCTCGCTACAAGTGTTTCCTTTTTTCTTTATTGGCAAGAGATTTTATACTCGCGATTGCAATATTTTTCAGTTTAGTGACATCAAATAAAAACAGCTTTTTTTACGTTTTCATTCTAGTCAGTTCAGTCAATCACAATTATAAAGGAATTTGATTCCTCCTGCTCAATTTTTCCATGTAATTTTTTTTAATATGCATTTCAGCATTTGTGATGTGCAGTACACAACTGCAAAGTGGAATATTTTTAAAGGTTCTTTTCGCAAGCATACTGTTTCTCTTCATTTTACTACCCTTCTAGGCTTGATTCTTATTCGAATGGGTATGGATGGATGAAGAGTGATCTTCATTATAGGCAACACTTTGTCCCTTGAATCTAAAGACTCAACACTATAGTTCCTAAGAATAGAAGCCATGATGGTTTTCATTTCCATGACAGCAAATTTCTGACCTGAAACAAGAAGAATAAAATCAAGAAAACATGTAGAAAGATTTGAATTATAATGGTTAACCTTTTTGTGAGCATCCAACATTGAAAATACTTAACAAATATCCTTTTACTACTTCATTCTTAAATTAAATTCCCAATTAAATGTAATCAAAATTTTATCCATTTCCTTTTTTGTGTAAGAGACAAAATAGCAAGATGCAAATATTGGAAAAACAGAAAAATTAATCCACAAGCCATTATTTATATAAAAGAACATATATACACTATTTGAAAAGCCGAAACATTATGACCAACTACTGAGTAGAGCGTTTAGCCGCCTTTGGGCTACAACCTCGCCTTGGCGTGGATGTCATGCGTTTTTAATAGATGACTGGAGACAGTTTGTACCAAATGTCTTAGCAGGGGTTATGCAAAGTCAAGATATTCAGACATGATGGTGTTTGGTATCTGAGTTGGATTTCTATGCAGGCCCAAATGCGATCTATTGGATTATGATCTGGCTTGTTAGGTGGTCAGGACATTAATTAGAACTTATCATTATGCTCCTCGAACCACTCCAGCACAATTCTAGCCTTGTGAGGACCTTCGTCACACAAGTTCGTCACACAAATCGTTGACCTTCCGGAAAATTCCGTTTTCCGTTGGGAAGCACGATGGTGGAGGTACATGTCTTTTCGGTCTGTGTATGATCTGCAGTACATGGGTACATAACTGTTTTCTTGAAAATCGGCGCCTGTTGATGTATAACGAATGAATCCAAAAGGTGGTGTGTTAAAGATATTTCCAAAATAGCTTTGGTAATAATAATCAAACTCCAAAAACAAAAATTAGAATATTGGCTGTATTTAAAATTTTCTACCTCAAGAAATAAAATAAATGGTTCTTTTATATAATAATAATTGAATAGATTTATTTCATATTACAGAAGACACTAAATAGCATTATATAGACCGAGGGTTGACAACCTATGGTACGCGTGCCACATGTGGCACCCGGAATAATTCTCCTTGGCACTCTGCCCTGTACAACAAATTTCTCAATATTTGAGTGGATAGAAGTTGATAAATTTGTAATGGACCTTATTTGACAAACACCTACAGAATTACAGACAGTTACGGGAATACGAAAAAATATCAAAGGTACCAAAAATACCAAAGATAAATTAACAGCTATTTTGTAAACTATTGAATGTCGTTGCTGGGGAGATTTAATTGCTTGAAGAGAGAAAATTGCATGTACTCTGCTTTCAGCTTTTGGTTCTACATATCTAACTAAAAATTATTTCTTTATATGAAAACAATTTCGAGTCCACAAAGAAAAGTTTTTATTTATCTTTTTATTTAACTATAGTGAAGGAAAAAACTTATATTTTATACTACCTATTTCTCATTTTAATAAATATGTTTATAAGTGCTTAATATACATACAATTTTAATTTTTTTATGCTTGCTGAAGAAATAAATAAATTTTATGCGCTGTTTATTTTTATGCTAAGAAATATATTTAAATGAGGAAAAATTGTAAATCTTTATTATTAACCCTTTATCCTCTAACTCTGCAGGTATTCGTGTTTCAAGCATGTTCTAATGTGTGGCCCGTGGAATTATATTGGTAGATTGGTTTGGCAGGCCGGAGCTAAGAGGTTGTCGACACCCGATGTATACTTATTTGTTGCGGATGTTACTTTTCCAATTCCTACAATTAGTTCACTTTCTCTACATCTTGTTTAAATTTTCAATCATTAATAAAACACTTTCCATTCATTCATTCAACTTCAAATACATTTTTCTAGTTCAGTGGGTGATACTTCATTCTAATACAGTTTTTTTCAAATTTCAATTCACTCATTAAATTAAAATATGAATAAATAGCAACGAAGAAAAATAATAATCCAAACATCATACATGGAAAGAAAAATTGTTCGTTGTGTCCCTGTAGCGCAATGGGTAGCGCGTTGGACATCTAATCCAACTGTCGTGGGTTTGAATCCCGCCTGGGATTACCTTATTTCAGAGAAAGTGATTTCTTTTTTACTCTACCATTTTATTAGAATAATGAAATTTAAAATGAATAAGTATAAGCAAATAAAAAAAAAATAGTCCAACACCATATACAGAAAAAAAAGGAAAAATTGTAAGGAAAATCACTTTTTATTTTGTCATTTAATATTGTCAATTTAGTCATATGATTATATGCATATTTATATTAATTGTAACTATTTAATAAAAAAGTAACTGAAATAAAATTTTTCTTTGTTGACCTACGTAGGAATTTGGCTTTTTTTTAAAATTTTATTTCTTACTTGTTCTTGCTTAATTCTTGCTTAATTAAGTGCCATGCGGAATATTATTTTAACAGTAATTCGCTTGGGATTGTTAATAATTATTTTTTGTTTGTTTTTAATTCCAGGTACTTTTTTATTAATCAAATAATCTGTTACTGGCAAATATTTTACTTAAATTCTCGTACAATAAAAAAATTAAATGCCATTTAACGAAACATTTGCTTTTAAATTTATAACAATTTCTTTGTTTTTTTAAATGGATACTAGAGATAAATTATTTTTTTTAAATACATTACCAATGCAATTTCTGGGCCCACCAGAAAATGGAATGAATCCAAATTCGGGTATGTTGATCGCATTTTCTGGTAAAAATCTATCAGGGTGAAACTTTTCAGGGTCAGGGAATACTTCTTTGTCTCTGTGCAGGAAGTAGAGTAAAATGGCACAAGTTGATCCCTTTGGAATTGGGTAACCACCTATGAAAACAAAGTTTAATGTGTGAGTTGAAGCAAAAGTAATGTCTACTATGAAGCAAGACGAGGGCTATTGGCGATGGATTTCGTAATTTTTAGACTCAGTCAAATGACGAGGACGACACTTGAGCTGGCCACCCCCTCCTCTAACTACCACGCCAACTAAAAAGACATTGAAATTCGACATATTTTAATGCATTGGCCTCTTTATACAGTATGTCTTCAATGGCACTAAGAACTCGAATTCATGACACCCCAGCCACAAGTTTGTGACCATAACCGTTTTTGGACTGCCACGACTACAAAAAATATTAATGAAAAACTACTGAAAAATTTGCGTGATTTTCTTAATAATGAAGATAATGAATACAATATTATTTTACAATATATCGTGCACTGATTTCTTTACGTACAAATATGTTCCGAAGTTCAATTTATCAGATGACTTGTTCACCACTTTCGTGGCTGGATCGAAATTTAAGTTCTCCCCGCTGTGTTCTTATTGTGAGTCAGAGTAACGCTTTTCTCTCCCAAAGAATAAGCTTAACCCGGCACTACTCGCGCAGGGTATGGCATACCCACCATCTAACTTTTTTCAATGCTCCTGCTAAACCTTTTTTTGGAAAATGGATGATTCCTGGTCTAACTGACTTTAAGGTCATAACCTTCAAGGGGATCAAGCCTGTTAGCGAACTTTTAAAATAGATCTTTGGATACCACTCCCTTGGGTGTGTCACACCCTGCGCGTAAAGTTGAGTTACATTTTTTTTTAATACGTGTGTACGCCTTAAAATCTTCCTTATTCTTTGGCAAATTATTGTAGTTATGACGAAGAAATGTGATATTTAAGTAATTTAATAAATACAGTATTTAATAGATGTAGTTCAACAGTATTTTCGGATGAAGAGATTCTCTTCGCGTTTATGAGGAGGAAAAAGCAAATGAAGAGTATAACAGCAAGTATGATTCCTCCACTGAAATTGATCCAGATTTAGAAAAGGGAGACACTGTTGAAAATAAATGTTTCATATGTAGGAACACAAAAAAATTTGAGAAGAATGTAATTTTAAAGGAGATAACTGGTACACATCTTATCCACTTTCAGATGAACTTTTGAACAAAAAACTATTGCTGGAACAAAATAAGAGAAAATAAAAAAGAAATTCCAAATTTTTTATATTTGAAGAATAAGAAAGTTTACTCTTATATGCTTAGTTTTAAAAAAATACAGATTTTAAAAAAAATTAAGATCGAGTGAAAACATCGCACTTACTCACGAAGCGATTAAAGGAGTGTATAAACAATGCACTGAATGCTCTTATAAAAAGAACAGAAAAACTAAATTTACGTGTGAAAAATGTAAAAAACATGTTGTACTTCCTACTTTTCTTCCTTTGTAACCTTTGTATACAAATTTTACGGTAAAAACACAATGTAAACACCCTTCAGTATGACACACCCGCGCGAGAATTTTAGGTCGTTTTTTTCACGCAAGTGATGCCGGGTTAATCTGTGTAAGTTTGGAGAGTGTCCATCATTTCTCCCGAAAAAGAATCAACATTAAGAGCGAGCAGTTGAAAATTGTAACTTTGCTTTAAAGGTCATACTAAGTTTATTATCCTAAAAGATGTCATTGGTGCAATCCAAAATTGCTGCACCTTTGGGAAAGCAAGTTCATGGTAGGGTCAAAAGGTTACCGGAATATGTCAATTACAAATTATTATAAAATAGAACAATAATTTAATTTCATTGGTCTTGAAAGTACTAATCTCCTGCATCCACACACTTGTTCCAGCTCATGTAACTGTTCCAAGCACTCAAGAAATTAATTTTTTTAAGAGATCTTTCAGTTGTTTCGTCGCATTTAGAATTCCTTCATCTGAATCCACAAAACGATGCCCCTTCTGTTTCTTTTGCAGCCATGGAAACTGGTTAAAATCCTCTGGTGCTGTAATCGTTTCCGAATGCTTTCTTCTGCATCACGAGCGTCCCAGAAGGTGATTTCTTGAACAAAACTCAGAATTTGATTTGCAATGGCGCTAATGCCGGGACGATAATGTTCTATCACAGACAGTGCTGTTGAGTTCACTGATATTTGCTCCTAATGAAGGCGGCGTTAAAACGAGCTGGAACAATGCTGGGGCACGTGTGCTGTTAAGGCTATTGGAATTGGAGAGACTATTGGAGTTGTATCGAGTCTCTGCGTTGGTGTTGCTCTCTGCCTTTTTCGCGATTCCAGAGTCTCTTTCAAGGTGGACACGAAAGTGTCACGTAATGTATAGTCACTTCTTGCAGGTGCTTTGAAAATTGTTCACTGGTTAGGACACACCAAAAAAAATTAGGTACAAAATTCAAAAACTTAAATTTAGTTACAAAGTCCATCAACAAGTGGTGCCTTTGAACAGAACCTTTGAGCCGTGAAGCATTAGGCAATCGAAAATCTTTAAACACAAGCGCATCAAAATAAATCATACAATATAATTGTTACTAATTTTTTTTTTAAAAAAAAAGGGTAAAACAAAAAATATTACATTATTCATTCAGCGAGATTCGGATGGAAACCAATAAAGAAATTCTGCAGATATCTGGTAATTAATTATTTTTATGTATTGACATATTTACTCTTGTCAAAACAAGGAAGAAAGACAATGTTTTTGAAAAACTCAATAATTTTCCCCATCTTTAAGAAAATATCTTAATTAGTTAAACGGGAGAATTACGATCCTGTGATAAACGAAATATCTTAAGGATCTTTTTTAGCTTGCGATCTACTTTCATGTCAACCAATACTTACTTTTCCATATCTTTTTTCTTATGCCTCCTACAAAGATTATTTTTCGTAAAAATTATTTATATAAGAGTAGTATATAGTGTTGTTATAATTTGACGTTATGAAATCTGGCTCTTAATCCAATAAATAGCTAACCAATAACACTTTTCCTGCAACACGATTCTGGGTATAATGATTGCTGATGGGGTATAATGAAATGATATGAACAATTTCCATTTTCTTACATATGTTCGCGTCTTCTTTAATTTCTCTTCCAATAATTGGTGCAGCTGAGTAAATTCTTTGAGTTTCCTGTAAAAAAATAATAAATAATAACTATAGTATGTGATGGTGTTGTCTTATATGTAAAAGCATTAAATATTAAAGTCATACACTCTCATATAATTAGCTTTTTAGTTATCTTGATTGGCGTTTGAGACATAATCCTTTGTTACTTTGATCAATAATACTATTACGGTTACTCAGTCCAAAATCTCTACAAGAGAAAAAGAAAAGCAACGTGGTGCAGGAATAGAAGTTCATGCGATCTCTTAAGTCGTCAAAGTTGTATCCTTATTGAACATCGTAGTTTTATACTAAGACAGTTAAGGCTGGTTATGGATGACTTTGGAATTGTCTTTCAATAATGTACCATACGAACTCAACTTTAAAAAGATCACGTGATCTAGCAGGACAAAGCAACTCGTAGACAATCTGCATACCAAGTTTGGCTACAACAGTGGTATGAGAGGCACGTTATCCTGATGGAAAACAACCCCTTGGATAATGCATACTAATGTATGGCAGCACAACAAGCCGAATCACCAGACCGATGAGTTGGTTTGAAGTAAAGTTGCGTGAACTAATTGTAAAGGGATCTTTCTGTCATAGGAAATTGTTCCTCAAACCATAACTTCAATTTCAGGTCCAGTGTGTCTAGGCCACAGGTTGGTTGTAGGCGGTCATCTTGTAAAATATCTATACGGATTTTCACTAACTCCTTCTTTTTCTCTTTAAATCAAATTATTTATTTCAACCAACCTTCATCGAGAGCCAAGCGTGATTTATGTAAATAAGGAATATTATATATAAGTTCCATTTCGCGAGTTGAAGGGAGCTAAGTAAGAGGAAGTGAGAAATCAAGTTAATTAAAGTAAAGTGAAAAGAGTGAGAGTTGTTGACACGCAGTTGTTGACAAGTTAAGAGAGGTTGATACGTTTTGATGTGCGCCAAGAGAAGCGGATTAGAAGATTGAAAAGCAGTAGAATTAACTATTACGGATCGTGGAGTCTTCGTCAATTCATCCAGCTAATTTGAGTACCTGAAATTATTCGTGAAGGATCGGCAGCATTAAAACATCAGCTGTCTTAGATTCAGTTGAAATTCTGTAATATATTTCCCGCTTGTATATATCTCACCTCTGCACTCTACTCTCGTTTATATACCTTAATTAGAATTGTGTTCTGTCTGTTCTTATATATTGATAAGAATCAATAACTCAGTTTGAATTGGAATAATGTCTTTAGATCATTTAAGGGGAGTTGGAAAGGTAAAAAAATTTTTAAAAGGTGAATTTCAGCTTACTGCATTTTTAAATTCTTCAGCTCACAACCTTTCCAAAAATACCTCATTTTTATCTCTAGTCTAATTAGAAGTGCTAACATTTTGTTTTTAAAGAATCGTCTAAACGCGAGTCACAGACAGAAAAAAGGTAAATATTGCACTTCCTCTTGGGTCAGCTTGAAGTTTGACGTCATTTTTTAAAATTTCTTTAGGGCATATTATGAAACGGATGGGATCTCGCCTCCGACGTTTCAAAGCAAAAATGAGAGGGCAAAAATTATCAGATGGCAAAGCATTATGTGACAAAAATAGATTAACAGAAGCAACTATTGATCAATTGCAAACATATTATGGTCTTGCCATTCGAAGAAATTTATCAAATGTAAAGTGTATGAAACAAGCTATATGGGCAATATTTCTTCACAAAATATCTACAGATAAAAATCCACAGCATGGATTTTGTTCATCAGGTCTTGACACATGGTATCGGTGTAAGAAGGCTCAATTGGAAAATAAACTTTATCTCCACAAACATAAACTTCCAGTTGCTGTTGTTAAGCCATTAGGCCTATTTTTAGGGACCTTTCGGATCCAGAATTATTGAAAAAGTGCTTGCACGAAAACACGCAGAATCCGAATGAAAGCATTAATAATGTTATTTGGTCTCGTGTCCCCAAAAAGACATTTCTGCACATAGAAACACTTTCCTTTGGTACATATGATGCTAATGCATCCTTTAATAAAGGAAATGCAACAAAGCTGGATATTTTTAAAAAACTTAACATAGAGCGAGGATATTATGCGACATGCTGCATGGAACATCTCGACAAAGAGAGCAGTACAAGGGTAAGATATGCCAATTTACAGAAAACTAAGGAGACTAGAAAAGTAAAAAGACTTAAAAGAATGAAACAAGAAGATGAAAATTTAAAAAATGCTGAAAATTTGGAATATGGAGCTGGAATGTTTTGATAAGGTAACTTTATTTATAAAAATGTGTTTTTCTCAAAATGTCACTTTTGAAGGTTCGATGTACCTTTTCTCAGAAACTATATATTTGATGTCAACAAAACTTACATGATACATTCTTTATATATTCTAGTATATACTGAAATGAGCTTTTAGCAAAATTTTGTATACATTTTTTTTTATAATTTTTTTTTCTGTCGAAAAACACTGTTTTCTCACTGTACATCAAATAAAAAAAATTTAAAGAAAAACTAATAAAAATTTCAAAAAAAGCTCATTTCAGTATGATATTAGATGCATGCTTAACGTGCAAAACAATTTGGGGATTGTATTTCCAACAGGTTTTTAGAAAAGGTACATTGAAAAAGCCCTTTTTAACATTATCAGTATAGAGCGTTCCGATACCCCTAAAATCCTCTAACACAGCTAGCCGGATTTTCAGATAGACAGGAAGGTATTAATGTAAGGGGTGGCTACAGGTGACCACAATCTGACCCTTTTATCAAAAAACAAAACAAAGTAACGACATGGCAAAGGTATTCTGGAACAAAGGTAAAACAGGGATTTTCATCAGAAAACATCATATATCCACTCTGTTCTCCAGCGATTCCTAGGTTGACGTCAATAACGTTCCCAGTGAAATGCTCGCTACATGTCATCGGGCTCAGATCTTCCTTGAAGTAAGCGATTTGTAATAGTTTGCTGTGTCATTGTGCTATCAATTATAACTCGAATTTCTGCTGCAGACACAGTACGATGCGGCATAACCATTGTACGAGTACAGCAGTCTTCCCTCTCAGAAGTGCTACGTCTACGAATCTTACATTTATCTAACTTTTGAAGCACGGAGCACATTTATAACTTGGTTCAATATTAGAACGTTTTAAGATCATTGATTTTGCTACATGACTCATATTGAACTGTCCAGTAACCCTATTTATCCCTAATTGTAGAGTTTTTAGTTCCACAAATGTAGAGTTTTGGAATCACTGACCCTATGGTGTTCTTTGGATTCTGAGTCTTCCCACGTAAACATTTTCTTAATAACATAGGATCACCTAGATCTCTAACAATTGGCTTCATTTAATCCATTATGGTATATAACAGGTGTGTATGTGTTTATGATCAGGGTGCCTTTCATTACATTCAGCTTATGCCTTTTGAAACTTGCACCATGAACTTTTATCCTCAGGACACAGTCCATGTTGAGCGCTCTCGTTTGAAGATAGAAGATGAAAATAAACAACCCAAAGCGCAGTTTTCATGCTGTGTAAATAAAATATCGGTGAGTCGGTTACGACCACTTAGGCTTTTTCCATCACTTAACCTTTTTTTCTCTGTTTTTGATTTTAGGATTCAAAATACGTGTACCCATACACTTTTGGACATGTCCAATACACTTCAATTTTTCGACTTGAAAATCATATATATTCGCGCTCATCAGAAACTTACGCAAGGAGAAACACGAGTGCTACTAGTGGTTCTCATTCGATGTGCGACAAGGTGTAACTTCGATTAACAAATAAATAAAAAGTACTTCTAATTGTCGTATTTCCTCATATTATATATCATTTCAAATACAAGTATTTGATCTTTAAAAAAATTTTTAAAAAGTGAAAACCGATAATTTTTGGAAAATTTATGTGCCGGATCTTTTTAATATGCGTACACGTTTAACTGACTATTCATACCTTGATTATATCATGCGGTCCTGTTGCGTTATCCATTAGGGCATGTCATCTTAAGGTCATTTTCTGAAAGTTAACGCCAAAAATCTTACGGCTAATCTCTGAAATGTGTCTGTGCTACTGATATTCATAGTTGATCAGCTAGAAACCCGAAACTTCGCAAAAGTCGCACCTTCATAGAACTTGGCAACAAATCGGATTCGGGGTGTTCCAAAATGATGCAGATCTGGAGCAACAATTGTTTCGAATGCCTGGCAGAATGTACTACAAAATACATAACCAGGACATTTTATCACTTCTGACAAGAAGGTATGCAAGCATACATCGTATCCAGGCTGTTTCCCCAAATTCCGATTTTTATATTTAATGTGCAACTTCTAGTCATTGATTGGGCCTACAATTTTGAATTTTTAATAATTTCATTATTCCTCTTATGAGTTTCGCACAAGTTAAATATTAATATATATCAAAACTTCTTTAACCTAATTCCTATTGTTTTTAAAAGAGTGTTAACATGTAAGGTAATAAATAACTAAGTACATGAATGGTATGAAGGAACCCCCCCCCCCTGATGCTGCTTTGCTTGGGACAAGCAGTAGGAGGAAAGAAACTACTCTTGCTATGCTTCGCAGTGAACATACTCGAGCTCAACGGCATGTGGATGGTCTTAAAGTTTACTCTCCTTGTCGAAATTGCAATGTGACTCAAGCCACTCCTGCCCACATCTTGGCTTGTATTGGTTGCCATAAGAGCCAGCTGCTCTCAAATCCTGCAATAGTTCTTCATTGTTTAAAAACACATGGGTTCATGGACTTGATCTAAATGTTTCTGTCGGTCAAGTAGAATAAGAAACAACAACATAGAGAACTAAAATGTTATTTTAATTCCATTCAATGCATGGTTCCGAACCATCATTGTTTTTACGATGTATTATTTCGACATCAGCGAAACTTTTTATTTTAATTTTTCAATTAGTATGAATATTGCAGAAATAGATCAATATTTTCTACAGTCTATTCGGAAAAACTTCTTACCTTTAAAACGCAATCGAGGTACTTGAGGTCATTCAGATCACTCTCTGTGACATGTTGGTCTACGTCAGATCCAAATATTCTGTCTAATTCTTCGTGAATCTTCTCTTGAACGTCTGGATGGAGTCCTATAAGGTAGAGAGCCCACGTCATGGTATCCGAAACTGTTTCATAACCCTAATCAAGAGAAAGCAGTGCAATATTTTTTTAATTCAAAACTAACTTAACTACTGTACAGACAGAGTCTAATGGACTCATTTATAATTTATTTCATCTTGCTTAGCATGAATTTTAATTTTGAAATCTTTTTAACAGGCATGTTTCTTTTGTTGAGCAGAGATTCGCTTAGAACGGGTTTGAAAAAATCGACTCCCCAGGGAGAGGTGTGGGGATGTTTCAAATTCCCGTTTTTAAGACTATTAGGCCAACAGACTTAGGCAGGCATTTTTTTTCATAAAGTAGCGATATGTTAAGAACGAATTTTGTGAAAATAACTTCCCAAAGATGATTATGGGAGCTTCGCTTAACAAAATTTATGTTTTCGAAGTATTAGACGTATTTGGTAGACATGTTTCTTTTGTTGAGCAGGGATCTACTACGAAAGAGTTTGGGGGAAATTATGAAAATAACACTTTACATGGAACTTTAATTTTTGTGTCAAAAATACTCCAAATTCTCCTTAACATCAAAAATGTTTTTTACGATTAATTTTAGATGTATCTTAATTTAAATCTGAATCCTAGTGATAGAGTGGTAGCGTATCCCGCTGCCACGCCACAGGTCCCGGATTCAAACCCCGGACTGGGTTAGATTGACTCATCCTTTCTTTCCTTCAGTATGTCGATAAATGAGAACCAAACTGTCTTGGGTATGGGGGTTTCACGTCAGAGTGACCACCTAACTGGAACATCTGCTGATGCATCTCAGTGCTCAAGGTTATGGGAACTGAGAGGGTTGCAGTGGGCCTTGTCTCTCTGTAGACTGTGGCGCCACTGAGTTTTAGAGTAATTTAAACCTAACACAGATTGCCAAGAATTGTTAATTAAAATTGGTTTCCAGTCAAAACATTTTTAAAACTTGTTGAAGACTGAACAAAATAAAACAAGTTCTTACACATAATAAGATGAAAAATAATTCAGTATATTTTTAAGAAGGGAGTTTCAATACGTTCTCATTAAAATCCTATGAATCATTCATTTTAAAAAAGAAAGTAACAAGAAAAAAAGAAATATGCTTATTTTTTTATACCGCAGAAATAAGTGTTTTCACTTCTGCCCAAAGGTCTTCCTCGCTGAGTTCCTGCGTCTCAAAATGGAGTTCTAATAACAAATTCATGAATGTTTTCCTTTTTCTCTTGTCATTTTTGTTTCCGCTCAAATACTCCTTCTTTTTCTCTTTAATAGACTAATTTTAAACAAAATCAAACAAAATTACATTAGTTAAACTCACATTAGTAAGAAAGCTACTGTGTGTAACATTTTAAACACAAGAAACTTCATGTAAAAAAATATGAGATGTGTCTGGAAATAAATTATCGTTATGGAAAACCTCTCATGAAAGATCTTTCTCTTTTTTTTTCAAAACAAAATTTTTTTCACAGGAAAGAGTATGTTGGAAACTATTTTTCAATGCCTAACTATTAGTTCACTCTTTCCCTATATATATATATATATATATATATATATATATATATATATACAATAATGTAGTTCATATAATACTAGTATAAGAATCAAATAAATAGAAAACTTACCGATTTAATGAAATCATCAATTAATTTTATGTGACGCTTTGCCTCTCTGCCAGAAGTCATATCAAATATGAAGTCCGACCACTCCCAAAATTTTAAAACTCTTGTCATACATATATCTAAAAGTCTTCCAAAGAAAAGAATATTAGGAATTATACTCATTATTTTCAATTCAAATTATTCTGGATGCAATTTTGATGTATTTTGCTAATACATTTATTTTTAATTCCTCATTTATAAATTTTAACAACAACAAAAGATGTCGTGTTACTTATTTCACAAACCTCCAACATATTATTTTAGATCAGAGGTAATGACCTGATTAGAGGTCACGCTTTGCTTCAGCAGCAACTGTGGAGGCTGTTAGTACTTTATATTCATTTAGCATATCACTGAGTGGGCAATTATTACCACCACTTGATACTAAACGGAGATCAGCTAGAACTTCATATGGTTGCCATTATATGACAAGAATAGCTATTAATAGGGAATTCAGGAATAATAAAGCATAAAAAACAATGTGAAGAAATAGGGGGAAACGTGATTTTTTACTGAGTTTGAACACAGGATGTTTTTAAACGCTCAAAGCTTCAGAACCAATATCAGCAGGACGGTGGCATTTGTGGGGTACTCGAACGCAGTAGTTCTTAATGTTCACAGAGAATGAATTTTCAGGAAGGAAGCCAGGTTTCAACTTCAGGGTTGTGGTCATCACAGGTTACTCAAAGTTTACCCGAAAAACAGAATTGCGAAAGCTACCTAGTCCAACAGAGGAGCAACCGTGCTTCAAATTGCGGGAAATCAACGTCTCTCTGAATGAACTGGCTGATGACCTGTATGAAAGCCTCCACTGTTGGTCTTGAACAAGAACAGAAATCTCCAGTTTGCAAAGGAAAGTAAAGGTTGGATTGAAGATAATTAAAAGAAGGATCATGGGGCCCGATGAATCACGTCTAGTGTGTGAATATGGAGAAAACAGAATGAAAGTATGGTCCCACCTGTATTGTCACGACTTTTCAAGCTGGTGGAGGCAGTGTGATGGTTGGAGGATGTTTTTTTGGCATCGTATGAGTCCTTTAATCCGTGTAGAAGTATGTCTGAATGCTCAAGGGTATTTAAGTGCTATTTCAGAGCAGGTAAATCCTTTTATGTTAATAAGACAACCTGCCAGAGATGCATACTCTCTGCAGGGCAATACTCCTTGCAACACAGCTGGAATAATTTCGAATGGTTCAAAGATCATGACAGAAACTTTCCTTTGCTTAGTTGGTTTAAACAATAACCATAGTTCAATCCAATTTAGAATTTGTAGTATGAGATTGATCTAGGCATTCGGTAGCAGGATCCAGTACCATCGAATTTGAAGGCATAGGAAAGTGCAATTTATTGGATATGGCCTCAAATTCTTGATATCACCTACCAACAACTCTTAAAGGTCATGCCAAGAAGACTATACCTGTAGTATTATGATCAAAAGGTGCTTAAAAGTGTATTGAAGGGGTGGTCATAATTTGACCACTCAGTGCATATAAATTATATTAAATGCCCTTTTAAATAAAAATATTAGTAATGGTAATAAAACCAAATTTTTTGTATTATAAAGAAATGCAATACAAATATCATAATATGAAATCATGAAAATTTAACATTGCAACAGTACAAAATTAATTTTGCATTCTAGTAGAAAATTTAAGTTAAAGAGGTACTTGACTACGTTTCTTATTAAAAATGATAGAATATTTGGAAACAAACAGAAAATGTTGAACTTAATATATAAGTGGCAAAAAATATAATAACAACTGTATTACTACACTAGCATGGTACAGATTTGACAAAACAAATCCCAATATTTTTTTTTAATGTTATATCAATTCTATGATAAAAAAAAATCATAAATAGTATTTTATAGATGATTAATACGAAACTAATTTTTAATCATTTGCTTACCACATACCTGTTCAAAGCATTGATATATTGCGACCTGTTGTTGTCTAGAGCTCCAAATGAGGCCCCGAGCATGGTTTCTATAAAAAAAAAGATAACATTAAATTACTTTTAAATGTAGCAATACCATATTTATTGTATACAATTCTACTTTGAAATTTTTACTGAGAGATTATTTTATATATATTCTAAGGCCATGATGTATGTGTGTGGACCCGAAAAAAGCTGTAGAAGTAATGTACAAAGAAAAAACTCGAAAAATACTTATACAAAACGGCCTTATAAAAAACAAAGGAAGAATGTGCCTTAAGTTTGATCTTGGCTTGATAACTTGAAAATGAATGAATACATTAATTAATAATAAAATCATTTGGAAGTCAACATCACTTCGTAAAAATACGTAGGGCTCTATACTATTCATGAATTAAATATTTAAATATTTAAAAACGATTTTATGTATTTTTGGAAACTATCAATAAAAATGATTCATTAAAATAAACGTTATTTGACAAATACTTCTTTGAAAATTTAGAAATTGCAAATAAATGTATTACACATTTTGCGCATATTTTTTCATTAAAAACTTGAATAAATTAAAAATAAAGATTTAATATTATACTGTGTATATTATGTAAACATAAGACTTTGCATGAATACTTTGTAAACAAAGTTGGACGCTTAAGTTTTGTATAAATTTGTAGTGTCTTAGACGGCTATTTGTAAAACCCCTCCTTTCTTCGCTCGTCCTTGAGGAGAAAAGTCACACTAAATTGACTTCGATTCAAAACGAACTATAGATGGGAACACATCTATTTCTACGGATGTCCATTATTCCGTTCCCTCTAACATGCGGCCATGCTACACATGTATGGAAGGGAGTGTTGGCTGTTGTGATGAAGAAAAACCAAGGACTGTATTCTCATTATCTGACTGAAATTAGATTGATCGCGGGCGACAGCGCGCGTGTGCTTATGCCCAGTAGATTGGGCGGAAAAGTTCGACCATGAAGGAGTCAATAAACAAATGAAGAGTCGCCCGGCGGGGGGTAGGAAGAAGTACTCCCTAGCGAGGCAGCCCACAGAGCGGCGTGTGCCGGTGGAAGAGAGGGGAGGAAGCGGCAGGAAGGAAAGAGGATGGACTGCAACAGCAATCAACAGGAGAAGCTGTTGGTGACGGCTCTCCCCCTACACCTTGTCAGAATGCAGTTCGAAGCTGTCTGTGTTGTTCAAGAGTGTGAAAGGAGTTAAATGTTGTGTTAGGGTGGTCGGAGCGGATTTCTCCACTTCGTGCTAGAGTATGCATAATTAATTTTAGGGGGAGGATAAGTAAAGAGAGTTTGTGCACTGCTGATTGGGTTTTCGTGTGTTTCGATAGAAAGAAAAATATTCCTAAATAACTCAGTGATGTATTGAGAAATCGGCTCCATGTGTAGATCGTTGTGTATCACATCATTTCGAACGTACCAGGGTGCATTTGTTAAGATGCGAAGCAGTTTACTTTGAACATTTTGAATTTTCTTCATGTGAGTGGTGGTCTTCCTTGTCGAAGTGACAGTTCAATTTATAAGCCCTTCACAGGGTTTTCGGTGAACGGCGACAAAAGGATTACAGCCCACACGGGATTTTATCCAGGAAGAACCAATGGTGGTTGGGACCGACAGTGCCGGGGGCAGATTTATGTTCCTACTAATCAGAAATCGTATGAGGCTTGAGAAAGGGGGTTTAATGAGACATATTGGAAGGTGACGGAGGGGAGCGATATGCGAGTAGAAATATTAGGGATAGGAGAAGAGCAAGATAAGCTATAGGTGTGATCAGGAAAAAGGCAGCAAGATCAGCAAAAGAAAATAAATCAATCAATGATAGGATGATATAAGATAACTAGACGTTCAAAATTTATATCTTATAGTTTCAAAAGAATATGTATCAATCTGCGATAACTATTTGCAAATAAAAAGTAATTTTTAATAAAGCTATGTAAGCAAGCTTTCGGTCACAGTAGCTTAATTATATTCAATTGAATTAATGTTATTAGGGATTCTTCTAATTCTTGTTCCACAACTGTGAAAAACACAATACTGTAAAATCTGTCTTTGTATGGTAGGTAAGGACCACATAAAAAAACCGCAAGAAAAAAAATATTCAAAAATTTCATAAATACTTACATATAACAAACAACTTTGTCGAAAAATGTAAGCAAAATGTACATATATAATTCAATGCTACTCGTCATAATCCAAAGCGTTCATCTTCCTGTGATGAATTAGTTCAAAATCCCTTTCTTCATTTGAAGTTACAATTTCAATTACAGTCGACTCTCGATAATTCAAACCTTCGATAATATGAACTTCTCAATAATTCGAAGTAAATGTTCAGTCCCTACAGAAACTCTGGATATTTCGAACTAAAACAATACGTTTTGGTGTACTCAGTATTTCGAAGTAAAATCTGTGGCTGGCCAGACTAATTGTAATTGTAAGTTTATCTTATAAAGCTCTCGGCAGTTCGAACACTCACTATCATGTGTCACTATCCTGTAGCAAACAGGTTGGAGTTTACATGTTTTGCTTTGTATTGCATCTGCGTGTCTCCCCTGTAACGTAGCTTCTTTGATGACGATGTGTCTGCTACTCCTTCTTTGTATTTTCAAGTTCCTCAGGCGAAAAGACACTTTAATTGTTTTCTTTCTTCAAGAGGACTATAGACCAACCACACTTGTTATCAGCCTTCCGTATCTTTTGCTTAACATGTGGCCTTGCAACATATGTGTTCAGAAAGGATGGTCCTCTATCGAGAAGAGATACACGCGTAGGATTGTGTATGCATGTATTGAAAGTATTATTTTAATACTTCTGTATAATATTTATGCTGTATAATATATACTCTTTAAAAAAAATTTAAATAATTTTATACATATGTACAACTGTTGTTTTATTTCATAGTTTCAAATTTAAATGTGTTAGAAAAGAATTTCTCTTCGTGTATTTTTTGGGACCTTTTTTCTACCCTCTTGATAATTCGAAGTTTTTCATTGGACCCTTCATCTTCGAATTATCGAGAGTCCACTCTATTTATTTTTTGGTACCATAAAGTAACTGATAAGTGAGCGCGACGATGATCCGTTGGCCAGTTACTTGTAAATGTCACGATAACCAGGTATGCATACTCTAAGCTCTTTTTGGAATTTTAAATTACTTTCGGTATTTATTATTTCGATTTGTTTGAAAGCTGTATCTTTGCATGTATTTTATCCGCTCTCAAAGAATCCGGTTTTTCTTGTTCGTCTTCATAAATTATCAAATTAATGATAGACACTATCAATGACAATTTCGTCTTCAATCAAGCGCTTGATTCTAACGCGTTAAGAAAAAGCAATTGAATGTTCATTGTCGAACAACTGTTTATAATTAATGAACAGAGTGTCTTGAAGTGTGTAGATGTACATTGAGGGGAAACATTACAATGGTGCAAAAACCGTTGAAATTCATATACCCCATAAAAAAAGATGGCAACAAAATAAAATCCCATAAAAAAAGACCGCACAAAAATAAAATCGCATAAAAAGAACCGCACAAATACAGGTTCTACTGTATCTACATTTTCATCTTCAAAAATATGCTACGTGTTCATAAAAAAGACACTTATGAACATTCGGTATAGTGATCATATACTATTCGTGAGGGAGAGTTATAATAACATTGCAATATAAAGCATCGTGAGGGATATTGGAGACTGATTTCATAATTTTGAGCCTCAATCAAGTGATGAAAATGACACCTAAGCTGGCACCACATTCCCCTGACTATCACACCACACCCACGGGAAGACGTTGCCCTCTACATAGCGGATCCTTCAGTGGCACTACAACTCAAACTCTCGACACTCCGACCACGAGTTCATGAGCATCACCAATAAAGAATATTGTTGAATGACGTTCAAAAAGAACAAACTTCCTGCGTAGCTTTACTAACAAACTCTAACGATAGAGTACTCTGAACACTTTTTATGAAATTGGTTTTCAACTCTTTCTGTGGACAGGAATTATTGTCAAGAGGAAATGCACTCTGAAGGTTATGAGAAGAAGGCCTTCACCGCTGAATAGGGAATCTGGCAGTTCAAGTCCTGCAATAAAACTGTCATTTTCAAGAAATTAGTATAAATCTTTAATAACGGGGTCAGTGATTACTCACAAAGTTTTGAAAATAATTAATTGAAGTTTTTTTTGTATGTTCTGTATAATAGTAGAAGTGTTTCAACCTTCAGATTTACCAATCACTGTTTTATTACAAAATTTACAGTCATTTATGTTAATATAATCGCTGTCTTTTTTTTAAGCAATTTCATATAATAACTAAGATGAAGTGCTCTAGTTTTTTAAAAATTAAAATATCTCCTATCCTGAAGGTCATTTCAAAAATGAGTAACATAGTAACACATCAGAATTAAAAAATTGAAAATTTGTTCATAAACTTTGGGTACAGAATGGGCCGCGTTTATATTATTTTTTGTAAATTTGTACCCTTTTTTCTCATTTTAGTAATAATAATTTCTTTTTCTCTTCTTAATTTTAGCATATTTCTTTTAAAAATGTACTAGAAAAATCTAAAAACAACAAAAAGATCCCCATATCTCCATTTTTTTTTTAAAAAAAAGTTGTCGCAAAAGCAGTCGGATACTTTAAAGATTGTCAACCGAGCATCTTTGGTATGCTTGGAGATCGTAATAATTATTAAAAGCATATTTGAAAAACCACCCAAAAGTTCTTCAGAAACTAAACATTAAAGAGGGCAAATCTCCAATTAAATGTATCACAGCAAATGAAAATAAACGTATCATTAAGAAACAATTTTTTAGTCGCTATAAAAATTAATCAAAATTATATGCTGAATAAAAAATATTTAAGGTAAATCTTTGAGTGTTTTCTTATATTTGGCAAAAATTTGTCTTCTTACGATTAATGTTTTTTTTCTGTGTTTTATTAAGAAATACTTGTATTTATTATTGCTTAAAAAAGGCTTGCCTGTAAGATAAAAACCACCGGTATATAGTTTCCATCTTTTTAATTCATAATTTTTACTTTGGGCTTACCGTATATTATGTCAATCGATGTAAGTACCAAGGGAGGACCAATGTATGTAAATTCTTTCTTCGTTTCTTGACGAAGATGTTCTACAAGCTTCTGAGAACGTTGGTTGAAAACCGTCAAATATTCTCTCAAAATGTCAATATGAAAACAATGCGTCAGCAGTTTTCGTCTTGGCTTCCACTTTTCCATCGAACTGGAAAGAGATTGTTTATACAGTACGTCTTAAAGACGCTTTAATGAAAGAAAGAGCTCTTCAACAAAAATAAATAAGCATTTTTATACATTTATTTCTCTAATACGTTCCATTATACGAGATGTTTAAGTGTATAATCTAATAAAATTTTACACCCATAATAATTCCCTATATCAATGGTCGGCAAACTTTAGGAGAAAAGTGTCGAGTTGTAAGAAAAACAAGCTAACTAAGGTATCAAAGAACCATTTACACAAAGAGCCACTTACGAATGCACTGGAGGATAAGGGAAGCCTTTGGCAGTAGTCGCAATAAAGGCTGTAGCACTCCAATTAGCATTACCTTTAATAATATTTTAATAAAGAAACATTTGTCATTCCTTTCAAGCTAAGAATTTTCAAAGATTAACCAATGTCCAAATATCATAATGTTAGCATTCAGATCCCGCCAGCTGGGTGGCGTGGTTGGTTTGGCGCTGTCCTTCTGAACACAAGGTTGCGGGTTCAACCCCGGCCCAAGTCGGTGGATTTTCATGATGCAGAAAATCGACTGCGGTCATATCGTATGATTATGCGGCATGTAAAATATACCTAGAGTGTCTGTTTGGCTTATATGCTTTCGGCAAAATTAAATCCTAGTACTGGTTCGCATCACCAAGAGCTCAGGTGCCTCCCTCTGTGGAGAATACGGGGGGTCAAAATTGCTTGCTGTAATTGGTGTCACCTATATGGTGCAGCGCTAAAAAATGATACCAGCCTCTGGGGAATGTACTAGGTCTGCAAAGGTTTAAAACACCATTTCGCAGCCCCATTGAAAAAAAAGAATTCAGATCCCAAGCGCTGTGAAAAAACTTTCTATAAAACATCTTTTTGCAGTTTTCTTCCTTCCAAAGCGCCACCTGATAAATAATTTTATAATCATTTCTGAAACTTGATGAGAATAAATTCCTTGGTTACCCAAACAGAATGCAGCAAACCAAGCATTTCTATTGCAATCTGTTCTTTTTAATGGGTTTTTAAAATCATAGAAATCTTCTTTTAATTAAACTTTTTAGATATTTGTGACGGGTGCTTACGCGTTTCACTAACCTTCTCTCAAATCTTTGAAGACTTTATTTATTTTAACCAATCTCCGCCGAGAGCCAAGGGTGTGACTTATGAAAACAAGATAGTTTCGGGTTTAGCGAGTTCGAAAAAGATATAAAAGGGAGAAATGAAATGAAGAGAGAGAGGATGACTACGAGGTTGATTAAGAAGGTGATTCTAAGAGATTAGTTTAAATAGTGGAAGTATATTCGCCGGAGGAAGACTATTAAAAAAGGTTCATTAATTCGGTTCGGGCCGGAACTGAAGATATCAAAGATTGAAGCCGCTCCTTAGAACAATCCAGTATTAGAGAAACCTGCCTTAAAAAGGTATCAGGTCAGTTATTTTCATAAATTAGATATAAATGCGTAGTTTGATTGTATACGTTATTCTCCGTGGTTTCAGTTAGTATTCCGTCGTTCATAATCGGGTTCTTCTCGCACTCCACTGTAATTTGTTGTTCTTAAAGTTTGATTAATATTTGTGTATTTCTCTATTAAGAAAGGTCAATAAATAATATTGATTTATTAATTAATGATGCAGCGCTACAATTACTTCATTAATTTAACATATTATGACTTACGCAGGTTCGATTAATTTAACTTATGTCTGCATCATATTAGTGGTTAGTACTTTAAAACTCAATTAAATAACAATGAGATTAAATGAATAATTCAATTTAATTAGATCAAATTCGTTTATTAATTTTAAAACATTACTAGGTTAAAATAAATACACTATTAAATTCTATGAATAAAATTACTACAACATTCCACTTATCTGAAACGGAGGCATGGAGCTGGGTGGTACTTGGACGGCCTAAATTCAACTCTCTTAATCTGAAATCATGGTAATCTGTCTTCTGCTAATCTGTAAAATCTCTCTCTAAATCTCTGTAAATCGCTGTCAATCACTGCCGAGAAATGTCCTGGTTCCTCCTTTTAAGTGGGGGCAAATTACCCCCTTTTTCATCCGCACGCCCTTTGGTCCCGCCTAGCCATTGGTCAGGAACCAAGCGCAGAGTTACAAATTTCGCGACGACTCTTCCAAATTATGAGTCCATTCAACTTTGCTGACCGGCCGTTGTGACCCCCCCCCCAACTAAGGAATGCGACAACATCCTGTCAACAAGAAACAAGGGGAATACACACAAATTGCATGTGTCTTAGGGACCATCTTAAAACCCGATCAGCATCTAAGCCTTCCAGCCTCCAAGCCACCCATCACTCCTCCCCCCTTTCAGACTCACAAACACCTGGAAAGAGAGAGAAAAAATTAACACATATTTTGCAGTAGACATACAAAACTGAAATGGGAGTGATTAAATGACAATAGTAATAGTCCAACAGCGAGCCGGAAATAGATCTTCTTGACACGATGAAATCTTGGAAAAACAACTGCAGGAGAGGAAGAAAAAAAAACTGGAGGAGGAATCCTTGATCCCGACGATTGAGCCTTTTAGTGCCAAGTGCAGTAGGAAAAGGCGGAAGTCCCCCTTTCTGTTGTGAAGGTGAAGAAATAACGACAATTATGTCCTGTCGTTTGACGAATTGAAGAGGGGTGAAAGACACCACGCTGGAAGGATGTAGCCGCCCTAATGGGTAGCCTATTGTTGAATTCTCTTATTGACTTCGCGGCATTGTAGGAACCTTTAAACGTTTTTCTCCTCTGCTCCCTCGTGTTGGAGGTCGTAAATCGTGACAGCTCCCGAACCTGATGAATGTGGCTGGCCTGTCATCCTGACGCCATGGCGAAGGGGAAAATTTTCCTTTCCTGTGGTCCGTGAGTTGCATCCCAGCTCAACCTTAATGAAAAAAATACTCCCAAAAGAGATTATAATAAGTGCGGAAATGTTCTACACACACAACACGTGAACTCGTTATTTTCCATTTCACTTTCTCCGTCCCCACTAACTTCTTGACCGGCAGGGACTTTCGTTTGAATACCACACCGACCATCCCCTGCCTCCGTTTCTGCCAAACAAATGTAGTACAATAGAACGTCTTGTAAAGAAAAAAAAATTCATAAAATTCGAATTTTGAGATGAGATCTGGGCTACCGCATAATTTACACAAAAGAATTGCACTCACGAAAACATTGTAACAGTATAATTGTGTACATAACACAGCAGTGATTAATATGTAATATAAATAAAACAAGTGATATATATATAAAGATACAAGAAGTAAATACTTAAAAAAAAATTTGACTGTGACACAGATTTTGGCGCGACATGTATGCATAGTAAAATGGGTAAAAACAACATTTCCGATGTCTGGCATGAAAGTTAAACAGATATTTTGTATAATTATGCCAACTCCTCCTTCTCACTGATCATCGCAGAACGACATGATGAAGAAAATTATTAGCTAATAATGTACATAAAAAAATTTCCACCATTTTAAGGGATTAGAAAAATTTATTTTCCAGTGTGAGATTGTAACAATTTGTGAGAACAAGTTTAGATAAGTTATTATTATTATTTATGAGTATAATGCAAAAAAACAGAAAATCATCACAACATTGCATCACCTAACATCGAAATTCGACATGATAACAATATGGCATGATTACATAAGAAATTGCAACGTACATCAAAGTCAATGAGCATAAGGAATCATAAATTCACCCTGAGCCTTGAGTACTAATTAAATTAAGCATGCATTTGAAATACAACGTACAACAAAATCAATAGCATAAAGGAATGACAAATTCACCATGAGAATTGCGTACGAATAGTATAACTTAGGCGTGCATTTTCCTTATTACAAAACGATGAATATGCATGTGATCAGGATGCAAACCCAAGGTTAAGAAACAAAAAAAATTTAATACTAAAAGTAGACGAGATTATTAAAATTGTGGCTATTAATAAAAATGGATTTTAAGTCTATATATAAAAAAAAATAGAAGGCGAGAAAAAAAAAACGAAACACTTCACTCTAATCCTTGAGTGCTATAAATGTACACTGAACAGAGCGATTCGCATGTCATCAACACCAGACACAAAAAAAAATTTGTTCAACAATAAAAATATTAATTCCCATCACTATAACTAATTCACCAAAATCGACTATCGGCAACTCGAATACTGACTCTCAACAACATAGCCATAAACCTTATAACCAATACGATCCGCTAACAATTAACTAACGCTACAAACAGATAACTATCTCTCAAAAACAGAACTAACTCGACAACTGAAACTCTAATTCTCAATCATTTCTACTAAATCACTTAACTAATACCTGAATAATCATCTTAATTCACAAACTCATAAAACAATTCTCTTATCTCTTCTTCCAACACTTCGTTAAACATAACTTCCGTAATTAATTCACATAACCCGCTAGATTCTAATACAACCATAATGACAACAATTTCCTGTACCTCTTTAACAATTCGATAAACATAACTTCCGGAAATAATTCGCATCAGTATTCAAATATATCACGAACAATCTTAACTCAATTGTAATCAACACTCTTCACATAATGAAATTCAACTTTTTTAAAAAAAATTCATGCTCTAACCCACTAAGTATTCAAAACACTTTCATAAGTACAGGATGAACACAAGACTTATCTACCTCAATACTAAATAATTATGACCAAGAATTTTCATAAAAAAAAATTATAATGAACCAATAACACGAAATCAAAACTAACTTCACTTAATCAATCTACATTTATGCCGAGTAGTACATCACGGAGGGAGAGAGAAAAATTTCGTAAATCGACAAAACCGAAAGAAAAAAAAAACTGAATACCTAATTTATGGACAATTGAAACTCAACTACTCAAAAACATTCTAAAACGAGAGTACAAGAACACAATACTAGTAACTATACTTTAAACATATCATAGAAATTCCTTTAGTGTGAATAAAATTTTACTAGTGCGATGGCCAACACAGAATAAAACAAACAACCATCTCGAATATTATTAAAGTTCATAAAACACAATTGTAATTAAGAATAATAATGGCAAAATAGCTACTTTCTTCTACACTATCATAAGGTACAATCATGGCGAAAGCAATAAAAGTTCAGAAATAAACATAAATGATAATACATGCACAATAAGTATTCAATGAGTAGATTGCAAGATAAAAGAATAATATATGATTGATTATAATAACATGATAAAAACAACGTTATGGTAGTAGTAAAACCCCAGAATTTTAATACTTTTAAGCAACAATGAAAATCGCAAAGAGATAATGTATAAATGAAACACAATAACAAAATACGTATAATGAGCATACTAAAAAAACACATGGAGCATGTGTGGGACTACACACATAGCTAAAATAGTAATTCACTGATTTATGAGTTATACAAGAGACCTTTCTCTATATTTCCTGACTTATTGTAGACATGTACCTTGTGTCCACAGTATATATTTTGAAATAACATACATGCAAAGGCATATGAGTGACAAAAACAAATTTTAAAAAAAAACATCAATGTATATAATATTGATATTTATACAAGTACCAACATAATAAAATACAATTAATTCTCATTGATACAAAATGAATTCCTACAATCTACCCGACAACAATCTTTGAAGTATTTTAAGATAAGCATGGACCCTTCTCCGATAACAAAATGTCGACAATAATATGAACAAAGTAAACATTAAAATTTTATGTATGAATTTAATTTATTTATTTTGAAACACTGTAATAAGTTTAATCTAAATATTCGAATTCACACGATTCCTTAAATTATATCTCTGTTCCTCACAAACATTTTTTACCTCTGTATCTACTGTTATAGTTTCATCCAAATTGTTCAAATGCAAATATTTAAATCTTTTTATAAAAGGAATCATTCGGTTGACATGCGTGTTAAATTTCTTTCTCAGATGCTCGACATGCTGAACTCTGTAATTCACTTTGGAACTCGTGGGTCTGAGTTTTGGAGACAATTTAGATTTAAGGTTAGGTGTCCTGATAAACATAAAGAACCAATTTGATAATCGTAATGATGCGACTTTGTATTCTTTGTGCTAAGAGCGATGTGCGATGCTTCTT